>JBAKGM010019273.1:0-10884 GCA_037177215.1 Asparagus racemosus | reverse complement strand
ACTTTACCACTTCCATCTTATTTCCCTCCACTCTCATTTTCTTCCTCGTTTTTATCACACACGTTTTCTAAATCTCTTCACACTCATTTTCTTTCCTCGTTTATTTGCACATAATCCACGTCCACTCTTCTAACCTATTCACCAACATTTTCACCATATTTTCATTTTATTTCGAATAAAACTCCTAATTGTCGCGCATAATCGTAAAAACCAAAATTGATAAATAGCTCCTACTTCACGTTCCTCGTGGGATTGATAACTTTTATACTATAACTTGATTGAAGTTGTCTACTTGCAACTCCGGAGGTAACGCTCATTATTTTCGCACAACAGTGCTCAAAGCGATGCGAACAGCACCGTCCAGTACATGGAAGGATTTGAAGGTGCACGGGGAGCAAGCTAAGCGATTCCTCAAGAGGAAGAAGGCAGAAAGAGGCCAGCCGACGGCAGAAGCTCCTAAACAAAACTTCGTCCCACGCAGCAAGGGGAAAGAGCAAGCGAGAACAGCGGTTGCGAAGAAGACGTTCTAGCTACAACCGCAGCAACAATCGCAATAGTGAGCACCGCAACAGTCGTCGCCGCAATGCCGGCAGAGGCGACAGCAGCAGAAAACCCTCTACTTCGAGGTTCCCCAAAGTCTACTCCTTCAAAAAGGATGGGTTCTGGGGATCTTTAAGTACCTTCTGGAGAACAATAAGATCCACTACCAACGATCGTGAATTGGGAGGAGGCTAATAAGGTCATGGATCTAAAATACAATGCGTACCATAGAGCGGTGCACCACCCGACGAAGTCATACTACCATCTAAAGGATAAAATCCAAGCCTTGATTGATGTGGGGGTCATTACCCCAAAGTCATCCAAAGAGAAGAAGGTGGGGGCTAACGCAGTATCCATCAACTTCAGATCCGTGCCTTTAACGTGGTTTCAACCAAAGCCCGTCGTCAAAGTGGGGGTGAAATGGCGAGATTCTTTGGGTCCATCCTGATTTGCTTGAAGATGATCAATGGGCGGCCTCTTCATCCGAGAAGAAATCAAAGGGGAAGAGGAAACTATGCTATGCTACTTCAGTAATCTTGGAGAAGGATGATGAACAGATGGTGACATTCCAACTCTCTGAAGAGCAACCTGAAGTCTTTGCCACCAGGAGCGGACACGAGTACAAGTACAAGTACCCCGAAGCTCCTGACCCGAATGCCAAGACATTGACAGAACTAGGAGTGGCGATGACTCCCCTTATGCATGCTGAAAAGGCACAATAGTAGGCAATTGCCAAGGAGGACGTGCCTAAATCAAAGGAGAAGCAACCCCAGGAGGTCTAACTCCCGAACCAGTCTCGATTCAATCGCCCGATTAGAAGAGACAAACCGGGAAGTTCAAACTCCCCGTATCGCTTCGATGTTATGGCTCAATTGGCTAACATCCCGGCGAGGATAACGCTTTATGAGCTGCTGCGGCTGTCTAAAGAGCCCGAGAAGCCTTACAAGAGGCCTTGGCTAACTCTGAAGTGTTCCTCACTCAGATCAGGCCAGTCTCTGAAGAGTTAGAATCATTGGTAGCCGAGGAATGCAATCTCACGGCCAAACGCCTCCCCTACATTACCTTTACCAAAGAGGACATGCCGACGAAGAACTCAAAGCATGAAAGGCCTCTATACTTTACCGGGTATATTGGCTCCAGTGACGTCAACCGGATCTAAGTTGATCCGGGTTCCGCTATGAGTATCATGCTCTTGGGCCTCATGTATAGCCTTGGGATTCCTGCCAGTAAGCTGGCGTCAACGGGCACAATGATCTATGGATTTAACACCAGCGGGTCTCAGCCGCTAGGTAAAATCTAAGTGAAGTGCAAAATGGGAGATCTGAAGTCCGAAGTCACATGTTATGTGATTGACCTAGAGACTTTCTATAACTTATTGTTGGGTCGGCCTTGGATCTATAATAATGTTATAGTTCCTTCAACTCTTCATTAGTGTGTAAAATATGTAGACACGAACAATGAAGTCAAGACGGTGGTAGCGGACAAGCAGCCATTTAAAGGATTGGAGAACTACTTTACTGACTCCCTCCTTTACGGTAATGAGTTCGATACTGAATCATCAGCCCAAGGCATGGACAGCGGCGGGGAAGCTGATACTGAAGCCGGGCTTGATTATGATAGCGGTTTTGTTTGAAATGACATTGTACCCATTGTAATCAGTCTTGATGATGACAAATCATCAGATAATGATTGTATTTGGAAACTTGCCGATGAAGCAATAAAAGATGATTTAGAGTACTCATTATCTTTTATCGATGTAATGACAGGATTGTACGATGACCCGAGGCACACTTGCCGACCCGGTCGTCCTGTATAATAGAGAAGCAGTTCTGAGATTCTTTTGGGACAATACTTGTCATCCCGAGTAGAACAAGTAATGAAAAAGACTTGGTCTACGGTAAAGGAAATGCAATTCTAATACCAAACCACTTTTTACGGGAGGTATAAGGACCCTCCATCATCCTTGTGTAACCACTGCTCGCTCTCAATGAAGGCTGCATGCAGGTCCTCGACGGAATCGCCAAACAGGTAGTCCATCTTTCTCAGAGGCCAAGTAGAGCTGGTGTCCCTCACAAGTGGTGCATCGGTCATCAGTAATCTCAGTACGCGAGTACTCCCCTCAAGTACCACCTGGGTGACCTCCGCCGACGTATCGAATGCAAAGTGAGGTGAAGTCAAAATGGAAGGATCATCACATGTGGAATAATGCTCGCTGCGGCGTCCGTCAACCGTGTGAGAAGAAAATGCTCTAGAGGGATTTTCGACTAAAATGAAGAATAAGAACGGGTTAAACTCAACAATAAAATATATTTGAAGGGTAATATGGGGCGTCGAACTCATCTCGCAAACCCGTGAGATAGAGTCATGACCTTATAATGGGAGAACCGATTCTGGATGCATTACGGGCTCGTAGGACAATATACCCCATCACGTAAATGAAGTAACGGGATATCCTATCCTATCGACCACTGTACGGCATAGAATCGTCCCCATTTTTGGCTGAAAGATAGACGATAACTAAGCAAAGCTTATCTTTTTAAGCGTCGATCCTCACCAAGGAGAATCAAGGCTCTTCCCTGTCACCTCACCTAGGAGAACGAAGTGGGGATGCAGTATGCGTATGCAAGCCGTGAGTGTACAAAAAGGCGGAAAAAAGCTCACCGGTGAATGATGGGGGTAAACCCTCATGTGAAGGGATAGACAGCTGGCTCCTCGAAGCGCGTGATCTTCCCGATGACATCACAAACTGCTAAAAAAGACAAATAAAATCAGATACGACATCAAAAGATTTGAAAAATCGTCAAAAATGTCAAAAAACCCGATGACAGTCAGAACGTGGCAACTCGGCCATGACCGAGGCATCTGGTACCTCGGCCATGATTGAGGCACCTCATATCTCACGCCTCAGCCACGATCGAGGCACCACGAGGTGCCTCGATCTGACCAAGGCACCAACAGGTACCTTGGCCATGGCTGAGGCGCCCAGCACCTCGACGAGGCTGAGGCGCTCGGCCATGGTCGAGCTGCCTGGCCATGGCTCAACCGTGGCTGAGCCCTCCCCTGTGCGCACGCTCAAGCAAAAAAAAAGAAAAAGAAAGAAATGAAAAAAAGAAGGAAAAAAAGAAAGAAAGAAAAAGAAAGAAAAAAAAAAGAAAATGAGGAAAAGAAAGAAAAGAAAGAACAATTTTTCTCTCAAAGCCGAGTACCCTATTTTTGATCAAAACCCTAATTTTTTGTATTAAAACCCTAGCCTTGTACATCTATCCATAGATTAAGAGGGGGTTTACCTAATAAAAAGCGTAGAGGATCTCGCTGCAGATGTATCTCAAAGTTTGAAGGAGACGAGACGACACAAAGTGTGGAAAACAAAAGAGAAAAAGAGAGAAAGGGGGGTCGGCCTAGGACAGAGAAAAAGAGAGAAGAGGGACTTTTTATAATAGCCCTAGGTAGACCCAAACTATTTCCAATTAGAACTCTAATCAAACCCTAATTAGGAATTCAAGTCAGGGCCAAAACAGGATACCAAAACGGCACCAAATCAGCCCGTTAATTGACTCCTCCTCTCCCCCACATATCTGAGAGATCCTGGACATTTATTCAGCAAGATTATTACCTCATGAAGGTCACTTCACGTCCTGCTAAATTATTTCAAGTCCCAAAAATACTCCGAAAAGGTATACGAGTATAAACTTTTTTTATTTTGGTCGAGAAGTTCCTGGAGATTATTTTCATAAAATATTCTTTAGGATAACTCGATGACATCGATGGATCGCCGGGAGTATACAAGCACGAATTGATTCTCCCAGTCTAAAGCCCGAAACACAGAAATTTTAATGACGTCGGTCAACACGTCGTCGCCAAAGAATTCGACAATCAAAGGTTAGATTCCTGGGAAATTTTGACGCCGATCAGCGCATCACAACGAAGAATTCCCTGATCAACGGAGGAGTCTTAGAAAAAGTTTGTTGGCCAGTTGAACAACAACTCACCGATATAAGTCAAAACCAAATTAACTCAATCAGCTTCAGTTCAGGATTCCGACGACGGTCAGACAAAAATGCAGCACCGTGATGCCTTTAGCTATCCTACAAAGCAGTGGAGAATCTGAAAAGATTGGAGGGATCAAATTCTGAAGCTTATCTCAGGTTCCATTAAACCTACTGAAGGTTGGGGCCTATCATATCCAAAGTATCTCAGGCTCGTCTAAAAAAAAGATTGAGACTGAAGCACTTTGGAGGGAGTGTCTGTAGGCGTTAAAAATTACCTATAAGTTCCCAAACGTGACTCAGGATGATGGATTGGCAATCGATGACCCATCTGACGATGCGACCAAGAACCGCTAATGACGTAACTGCGCCGCAAAACGTATAAAGCGAGTTGACGAACTCATGAAGCGAATTGACAAGGCGTGCAAGTCAGTGAGCGACGAATCTTGGAATAAATCTAACGACGAAGCTTCAGATCAGCGAGCTTCGACAAAATCGGATTCAAACGTCGACGAGACGGGATCAACTAGACTCAAACGACGACAGAATTGAGTCAACTGAACTCTAGAATTGACGAGACAGTCAACCAGGCTCAGGAATCGAGGTGACCGGATAAACTGGGTTTAGAAAAAATTGCTAGAATTCAGGACAGCTTGGCCTTGGCTGAGGCACCTCGGCCTTAGCTGAGGCTGCTTCGGCCAAGGGTGAGCCAGGTGATCCCGTAACCGATCCCCCCCTCTCTCATTTGCCTCTAAATAGGAGGGGGGTCTCAGTTATAAAGGGTTAGAATTTACTACTTCTGGGCTAGACTTGTGGGAGCTTTTTGTACAGATCTGAGCTTTTACAAAGGAGAAAATTTCGATCTACATCCCGTGCGAGCAAAAACTCATCTCGACTCAGATCCACACAGCGAGGAGAAGATTTGGAGTAGATTCAGACCAGATCTACGTCGATTCAGATCAGAACTACTGGTTTACCCTCTATATTAAGCTTCATCTTAATCTCAGGGTTCGTGCGTGACTTCGCTTGGTCGATTTCACCCACTCGGCGATCATCTCCTTCATGAGTTGATCCCCGTCGGCGATTATTTCCTTCGTGAAATAATCACTCCAGATCTGTAGATCTAGCATCTGGATCTAATCACGCGGTGGTCCGTAGATGAAAAAAAAGTCCCCGGCACAGGTCAAGAGCCCACACAAGCGAGGATCCGATAAACGGATCCCGCGTTTGTTCACAAAAGAGTGATAAAGTTGTAATCTTTATTGATTTTTTCATTGTAAGCCTTATAAAAAGGTAATCTTTTTATTTGATTTTTGTAAAAGTTGAGAAGCTGTAACAAGTTCAATTAATAGAAATCAAAACAACTTTCCTCGCGAACACCAAGTAGTCAAATGGAGATATATCCAATCTGAACAAAACAAACAAAGCTACGTTCAACAGTACACCTCAGCTATTACTCAAAAGTATTTCATTCCCTATCACAAGTCAAGTGTAGGATCATGAAAATTTTGGTGGGTGGGGTCTTGTAGATGGCCAAAATATGCAAGCTCAATCCTCGACTGATACTAAATACGAATAAACAAAATCTGATACTTGAGCTCAATATAAGCTCAAGAAGTAGATGCGCATGAGCTAAACACTTAATCTGATTGGAATGGCACAAACATGAGCCATAGTGGAGCTGACCTAAGCCTTAGTGAAGATCGCTCAAGTTGCACTGAAGCTTGCTACCAAGACCAAGTCAAAGTGAAGCTTTAAAAGAAGTTCATCCAAAATAAACTTCGCTCCAATAGCCCACATGGGCCATTTCATCCAAACCCTAAGGAAAGTGGGCTACCCACGTTCTGGGGAAGTTTGCTAGAATGAACTTCGTGACTTTTATTGGTGAACCTCACCTATGACTGCTTCAAGAGCTATTTTTGTTGAAATGGTTTGCCCCCTTTATCTCCTAAGTTAATGGCCACTAAATCCATACTTAATGGCCACTAATTGTCTCTCTTATCCTATAAGAGGAGGGGAGATTGTTCATTTTTGGGCACTTGGAAACTTTGGTACTTTTGGGCATCTTGTTAACTTTCATATTAGCAATACTAGAGTATTCGATATCCTCTAAAGAAGTTAGAGATAGCTTGGGTCTGACAACCTTCAATTAGTAGAAGATTTATTGCGTTAGTTGGACTGTCAATGGAGTACGAGATCGATGCTCCATCGGCACAATAAAAAGAACCCATCCTTTAAAAAAATTTCTTGTTTCCTTGTAATCTTGAAGATGTAATTTGAGTCTAGTTATAATTTTAAGACAAAAAATGACATGAATCTATGCTTATTCTCATTGATGGAGCCCTGCTCAAACAATGTTGTAAAGTACAATGCCCTCATAATTAGCATCCAATCAGCCAAAGAGCTAGGAGTTGAGTGGGTTGAAGCTAACGGTGACTCGCTCCTCATCATGAAACAAGTGAATGATAAGTACGAGGTCTGTCACAAGGACCTAATAACTTACATGAGACTGCACTCAAGCTGATCAGCTCATTGAAAGAATTCAAGATCGACCACGGGGTTAGAGTTGACGATGCCATTACTAACGCCCTCATCAGAATAACAGCCACACTGGCTCTTTTGATCAACATGACTCAATGCATCTGAGTTGGAAGTGGCTATCTCGGCTGTTCGTGATATGGGTTGAAAGCCACTGTGGTTCATACCATCACAGTGAGTGTGAACGAGCATGATTGGAGGTTCCCTAACATCAAGTGCATCCTCTACAACACTCCCTAATGACCCTAAAGAGGCAATTTTTGTCCAATGTAGAGCTCCCTGATTTTACGGTGATGCGGTCACCAAGATATTATACCATGGGTCCTTCAATGGTATACTCCTCCATTGTCTTACACCTTCTGAGGCTCAACAGCTCTGAATGAAGCCTATGACAGCATGTGCGGAGCTCACCAACCTAGTCCTAAGCCCCAACACATGCTCGGACGCCTCAACTACTATTGGACAACCATGATTTAAGATGTTGTGGCGTATGCCAGACATTGGCAAGCATGTCAGTTCCATGACGACTTCTTCCGTTAAGCGCCAGAGCATCTACATCCAACAATTGCCTCATGGCCATTCAAGACCTGCGGAATGGACATCATTGGTTCGATAAGTCCTCCCTCAATGAACGGGCATCGGTTCATCCTAGCAATACCCAGTTATTTCTCTCGATGGGCTGAAGCGGTACCACACATAGAACTGAAGACTAGCAACATTGTGAATTTCCTCAAGCATCATGTTGTCTACCATTTTGGCATACCCAAACAGATCATCCATGATAATGGCCCACAATTTGCCGGTTATGGATTTGATCGGTTCTGCAAGAAGTTTTGAATCCATAACGTCACTTCAACAGCCTACAATTTAGCAGCTAATAGAATGGCCGAGGCCTTCAACGTAATAATCATCAAGATTCTCAAGAAGTTCATTTCTAGCAACAAACACGACTAGAACGAGAAATGGACGAATGCCTCTTGGCCTACCGCACGAAAGTTAGGACCCCAACAAGGAATATACCCTTTACCCTAGTCTATGTGTGCAAAGCGGTCCTCACACTCGAGATTCAAATACCATCACCTTGTACTTCATTAGCCACTCAAATAATGCAGGAAAAGAATGCCAAACTCCAACTCAAGGAACTCAAGGCGTTAGATGAGAAGCTGCTACAAGCTCAATAATCCATAGAGCTGGTCCTGGCGGTCCATCATCCCATGATCATGACACACAAAGCGCCAAACAAATTTAGTGAAAAATGTGAGGGTCTATACATGGTGGATAGCATCTATTCAAAGTGGGATTTTCACTTAGTCGATCAATACGGGGGCATGCTGATGATGCCTATCAACGGCAAACACGTCAAGAAATAATACCCCTGAACTACAGGTGGCCCCTGGCCACAAATAAGTTCATCTACCTCAAACCCGCTCCGACCAGCTTGTGAACTTGACAATGAAATCAATTGTAGGAATCACTTATCGAGCCATAATCGCTCCTACTACTAAGTTAATAATAAACCTGTAGCAGTCAAATTACTCTTCAAAGAGATCAAAAGAAATTCAACATGTGCAACACATTAAGTATCACCTCTTTCTACCATCTACATGCAACTTTTAGATTCTGCACCAATGCATCTAGGGAAAGCATTTTGATAGCATCAATTTCTACACTCCGAAGTCTAAACTTTAACACATGAACATCATGTTAGTATTTTACCTCTTACGGTTTCACATCAAGATCTCAGAGTCTAACTAAACTAATTTTGTCAGGACTCTCTCTCCTAAAATTTCGGGTCAACAAATTCTGAAAGTCTCTTCCAAGAAGCACAAAGCAAACACTCCACTCGTCATTTGTTGCTAAGTTAACATTAAACCTCTAGAGACATGGGTCACAACAGCCCCTTCAATTTTGGGCCACGGATAAAGTAAAGTGGTGATTTACTCATCATCATTGACTCCACTGTCTCCATCAATAGGCAACCGGGTAGCCCAGTTCCCTGTCATCAAGTGAACAGTAAATCTCTAACGATAATCTCAACCATTGCCTCCCAGAGAGTTAGGTCATAAACATCATAGGTCGTGCTATGTCCCACACTCTCCTTGCCCTTCAGAAAGGCTTACCTTTTAATAAGTTAATAATAAACCTCTATCAAAACCCTAAATTCTCAAAGGATCACAAGGGTAGCACATCATCAGTAATGGTCATAATTCAATGAGCTCAAGGGGGTCGAATCCAAATACTCCAACCCTAGCAGGCGACAAATTAACACTAAGCCTCTAAATGTCAATCGTCAACAACCGAAACCCTCCTGGATTTCACATCAATGAATTCTAGAGAGGACTATCTCATTCGGTGCTCGAACCAAATGAATTCTGCTAGCAACAATCGCCTTAAGCATCACTTCCTAGGTTAACAATACTCCTCTGGTGGAATGTACATCTCTCGGTAACTTCAACTAACGAATTTAGAGAGAACACCTTTCGATAGGTTAATAATCCACCTCTCCCCAAATGATTCCATCAATTTCCCACTATTGCTAACTAACGGATCATGGAGGACAACAACCACATTGAAGATGGAGGCTCAGACTAAACCTCCGAGGAGACCCAATCAAAATACTCCAACTTCAAGCAAACTAGTGGCATGTTAACGCTAAACCTCTGATCACGATTCATCGGCAACTGACCCCTCCTCGGGTTCTACATCAACGGATGCCAACAGAATCCACATGGAGTACAAATTAAAATGCTCTAATCACAACTTATGTCATTCTCATCATGACAAAGAGTGGTGACATGATCCTAAAGGTTAGGTTAACATTAGACCTCTGACCGACAATCTTACTCACTTACATGAAAGTGAGTTCTTATCCAAACAAGACTCGCATGGGTTTATGCAGACTCTAAATGAAGCTCTATATGTTGTGTTAACAATACACCTTCAACGGGTTCGAGCCAAACCACTGCAAAACTCTTCAAGATGGGTTTGGTGTTAATTAAGTTTGACTCATTATAGTTAAGTTTAATTAGCCCCTGATCTATATGCTAAAGCAAATGTCAAAGCAGTTCAAGAAGAATCATCCGCTATGAAAAATGAATCAATTGAATATTTATGAATAAAAGATAATTGATACATCAGTAGAAATGTGAAAGTAGAAAAGTGAAACTCAGAGATTGCATGATCTCTTCTTACTACTAAAGCAAAGTGTGCAGAGTTTATCCTTCCCAGCCAGCTTAGCTTGATGGAATTCCTCTACCTTTGTCTCTACTTGTCCCTGTAGTTCTTCAAAAGGGACTGAGAAATTTTCCAGCAAAGCTTGAAGCTTCTAGAGCCTATTACCCCTTAGCGACTACGCTAACTCGACATCTGCATGACTAGTCATCAGAAGGGAAATTGCTAAAGTTAAGATCACAGTTTGTGCAGCTGAAAGAACTTCAACATCCTTCGGCCGATCCCAGGGGGTAGATCAAAGAATGTCGCCAATGATGCCTATCTTGTGGCATGAGAAATATCCTTTTTTTGGTGTTAACATCACACCTCCAACAATAATGCTTACCATAATATGGCTTCTAGCAATGCCCTCTGTAGGTGTTGAAAAAAAAAATCGCTTACCAGTCCCCGTATTGCTCTGTGACTCCAAGGTTAAGTTCGCAACCAACGGGCCGTCAACCGACGCAACCAACGAACCGTCAACCAACAAGCCGTCAACCAATGAGTCGGCGAACCGTTAGCTGACGCAACCAAAACAGCTGACGATGCAATCGCATGAAGCGCGTCGACGAACGTCAGAACCTAGTCGACATGGCGGACACGTCGACGC
>JBAKGM010019272.1:0-10885 GCA_037177215.1 Asparagus racemosus | reverse complement strand
ATCAACAAGTTAGAATATACACAATACACACATATTGTTATCATCAAAACTATAACTTGAGAATATTAAATCCCACACCGATAAGAACCCAAATCCAGTAAGTCGGGATCTTCTGAATCATCTTCAAAACAAGAAGACATGCTTCTCAATTTGATCTCGATCAACAGACTCTAAGAGAGCGTTCGTAATCAAACACCTAAGAGTAGGGGCTGAAGGCTCAGAAAGGAGTCTAGGTGCTTCTTCACTTCGATCCCCAAACATATGGATATCCCTAAGAGAGGAATAGCGAACGTCAGGTTCTACACCTTGAGCACCATTCACTCCAAAAGCACCCCGTTGAGGACCAGGGACAGATGGATGCACAACTGCACATAAGAAAAAAAATTAGCCCAAGGATTGAGTCACTATCCTAGAAGACTAAGGTCACTCTGACAGCAACGCTTGTCAGAGAGATGAACCTTGTCTAGCAAAAAAAACGAACTTCACCAAACAGGTGAACTTCGTTAAACAAAGAATCTCGAGCCTCACTCAGTGGAAAACGAAGTTCCAAGGCTAAACAAGATCTCACGTGATAATTGCTTTCAGGCGAATCTCGAGGTTTGTCAAGTGAAAGTCTGTTTGACTAATAACATAGGCGAACCTATTGTCCATGAACCTCATCAGTGAAGATGAAGTTTAACATCAAACAAGGCGAGTCTCGTCAAAACAACCAACGCAGTTGGACAAATGAACAAAAGACGCCACTTTTTAGAGGGGTTTCATCTCAAAATAAAAAAATAGGTCCGTTTCCCTCTGGAAAAATAACCCTAAGGCGGTTAAAGATTAGATCTTTATATCTCTTACCTGAGAAAGTAGGCAGAGCAGCAGAAGCATCGGAGGGTCTGACAGTCCTCTTTCCCTTACCAGCAGCAATCTTCAGGGCTATGGTTGAAAAGGCAGAAATCTCTAATGAGAGAGAGGAAGTTTCAAAGTGCAAAGAGAGCTTCAATGGTTCGGCAAGGACGAAAAGAGCAGGAAGAGTCCTTTCAAGTCCTTCAATTCTATATATAGAGTTTCGAAGAGACAGATCGACGGCTGAGAGATATGCGGCCAAAACCACTTGCACAATCCTCGAGACGAGATCTGCGGACAAGATCCACAGATGCAATTTCAAATAAAAAGGAAGAAAGCCACCTGGTAGACATCGAATCCCTAAGCCGCCACATGGACATAAGCCTTTTCATCGAGGCTAACATGAAACGATGAGACTCAATGAATACAAGCCTCATTTCTCTAGCCTCATTGGTAATACAGCTAAGT
Organism: Asparagus racemosus; assembly: GCA_037177215.1. Taxonomy (NCBI): domain Eukaryota; kingdom Viridiplantae; phylum Streptophyta; class Magnoliopsida; order Asparagales; family Asparagaceae; genus Asparagus; species Asparagus racemosus. The sequence continues at coordinate 9,586 of JBAKGM010019272.1, read as the reverse complement.
TTGATGAGGTTGGCAAACAAGCCTCGTTTGCGGTAATTGAGAGAATTCAAAGTATTTCAGACCCTCCACAACCTGATTGGAGTCTGAAAACTTTGAAGGGGGTCTTGTAGACAGTCAAAAAGTCTAGTCCTGAAGACGAGGTCACATACCCCCTCAGTTGCAAAATCTTGAGACTCGAGATTCGCCCACGCAATGAAACACAAGACTCAACCGAGGTTCACCTATGCAGCGAAGCTCGACATTCAACCGAGGTTCGCCTGTGCAGTGAAGCTCATCATTCAACTGAGGTTTGCCTACGCAGCGAAGCTCGACATTCAACCGAGGTTCACCTGAGCAGCGAAGCTCATCATTCAACTGAGGTTCATCTACGCAGCAAAGTTCATCATTCAACCGAGGTTCGCCCATGCGGTGAAGCTCGTCATTCAGCCGAGGTTCGCCTACGCAGCAAAGCTTGACATCCAATCGAGGTTCGCCTATGCAGCGAAGCTCGACATCCAACTAAGGTTCACCTACGTAGTGAAGCTCGACATCCAATCGAGGTTCGCCTACATAGTGAAGCTCGACATCCAATCGAGGTTTGCCTGCACAGTGAATCTCGACATCCAATCGAGGTTTGCCTGTGCAGTGAAGCTCGACATTCAACCCGAAGGGCGAAGACATAGTAAAGCTTGAAGCAAAGCTCGTCATAACAACCATGAAGACCACGACAGCCACATGGGTTAAGTGGTGGACGTCAGTTATGCCCACAACCCCATGCCCACAACCCCATCAATTAGACCATGTTCCTATGATTTTAGCTTGCCAGTTACGTGCTCAAACTCTTATAAATAGCTATGAGCAGTTATTAAAGAGGCATGAACGGACAGGACACACACACAGAGGCACAGAAAGAGATGAATACATGGAGAGAAAAGGAGATCATTCAGCAATCTCAAGATCACCAGCAATTTTGTTCTGATCATCAACAGGAAGCAATCTCAACTCGAACACCGAGCGAAGCATCCTTTCACCACTAAGAACTCACGTTAAATAAAAGAGAAGTCAAATCAATCTTCTTTCCTCTGTAATCGAGAGAGTGTGACTGTAAGGGATTGAACCCATTTCTTCAAAGGCAATCAAACAAACTTTTTCAACTCAACATTGTAGGCAGATAAACCCTTACCATTGGCCAGAGCCCTCTCTACTCTCTAACTAAACAGCCTCATTAGATTCTTAATCAAGATCTAAATCTCCAACTCAGCTAAATGAGAGTCCATAGATTAAGGAATCTAATGCGTCACTTTCCTCGATGAGCTCACTTTAGTTATAATGGTCAAAGCCTCATTGGTAAGGGGAGGAGAAGCTAAAGTCATCAGAAATTGGCCTTTGGTTGGCATGAAGAATGGAGCAAGTGCGAAAGAAGCTTGAGTTGGTACAACCAAAGGCTCATAACATCGTATGACCAATGCTATCATTGTAGTGGCAATTGCATGCTCATCATCAACAGTGACAACTAAAGTCGTTGCATCCCCAGCAGTCTCACGCATTGATAACTCCTTGGTAGGAATTGAAGACTCAACAATGGGAGTAGGCACGGAAGTCATTGTAGTATCGACTCCTAGTTTAGATTCTTCATCTACATAAGGAGGTAGATGAAGTGTTAATCATCACATTGGTGTGACTACACCATCCCAGTCGACCAAATCATACCTGGGATGTGGGAAGAATTGCCAATGTTGTCTCCAAGACCAAATTCATCAGTGTTAGTGATATAAGCATCGGTGTCGCAGTTGACCCTTTCCTCCTCCCCTAAATCTATCCAATCCGGCTGTATGGATGCATCATTTGTAAACAAAAGTACAAGATGTTAGAATGCATATTCATCAAGGTGAAATAACGGTAGAAGAGGAAACTTACCAAAGGTGGTTGCATGCTCGACTATTGGTCCATGTGTTTGGTCCTTAGGAGATTTCTCCTTCAGCGGTGATTCCAAGCGTTGGTGCTAGAAATATTTTTGAGGGCATGGAGGTTGTCGCAATCTCTTCCCATGAGTATCTCCTCCTATCGCTTCATGGCAAGTTGACTGCTCTCGTATAGTAATGCCGACGGGCCTAAACGGAGGTGACCACTCGACGGGCACATCTGAATCATCATCATCATCCCCTCCTTGCCCTATCTCTGCATAATATTCATGGATTCCAAGTGCTCTGCTTTTGGATCCCTTCCTAGAAGCTTTCTTGTAGTTGTGGATGATCCACTTCACAACAGTCTCGTTGATCTTGAATTGCAGTCTGGTGACATTCACTGCACTATACCATTTACAAAACCATAAATTCAAATATCAATTTGGGGTTTTGAATGGTAAGATAAACTTAGCACCACTGCATCCGGTGGCACAGTGATACCAAGCGCATGCTCTGTCTACCAGACTTCCTGAGCGAGGCAGCCTGGTGTTGGGATTACCGACGTAAAGTTGGTTGTACCCAAACTGTAGTTTGAAATAACATGGGAGATAGGGCATGATGTAGTATTCAGTCCCGTTCAATCGAGCAACGAGATGCCTAGGCTTAGTATTTACTAACCAATTGAAATAGCCCCTTGGCTCAGATTGGGCACCTCCTTTTTCGGACATCCCTCCTTCTGATTTAGATATTCTTTTGTGATGAATGCAACTCACTATGGCTGGGAACAAGGCTAAATTGTACCCATGAGCAAGTAAAGCTTGAGCAGAGATAGACTCTTCAGTCTAATAGTGGAAGCTCTAAAACTTGTCTCCCACTCTAAATCCATACTCATCAGAATCAGCAATGTGGACTGTTGGATCATTCTTAAAGATCCAATTTTCTCTACCTCAAGTCCAAAGCTCTGTGGGATAGGCTCCATCCTCCCCTTCTTGCTCATATTTTTGAATAGATATTTGACCAAAGGCACATGAGCGATGTAAGGACCATGGCGACCACTTGCAACTGTCTGATGCCAAATATGGAAATGGACGACCAGTTCTTGGAATGTCTCGACAACGTGAGCATGATGCGTCATACTCCTTAATTCAGAGTAGGTGGGGAAGAATTCTTTATACAGTCACACCCCCATCAGCAACCAAGATACTTTATATATTTCATGCACGGCTATTCTACTTTTCCCTGGTAGAGTGAAGAAAGTGTTGGTGTCAGCATTTTACAACTCGAGAATGCTTTATAACACCAGTGCGTAGATCTCAACTCCATATAGAGAATCTTGCACGGTGGAGTAAAGACCTAATTCCATTAGTCTCTCCTCGAAAGTGGTGAGGGCAGAATTTGTCATCCTTCCCCACCACTTTAACTCTGTGGCCTTAATCTAACTCAAGAATCTAGCATCCTCGTCTGGGTATTGCTCGTTAATCTTAGCAAGCTGGTTACCAAACACGTAAGCTACCACTGGTATCTTATTCATCAGAGCGTTCTCTTTGACAAAACTAGGGAGAAAATCACCGTGGCATCCTTTGAAGAAGCTTCCCTCCTACTTCCAGTAACCCACCATCACACAGTCTTGCTTATAGGTGATAGTGAATGGCATTGCATGGGGAATGGGCGTATGCTGCAAATACATGAATGACTCATGTTGTTCCATCATCGGCGAGTAAAAGCGATGATCGCCTTGGGTATAGGACCACCTCTCCTCTCCCATTTTGAAATTGGAGTTGACCCCTAAGTTACGGTCACCAAATAGAAAACATAACTTCCCAGACTGCTTCCCCTTAGGGATAGAGAACTTGACATTAGTGATGAGTTCTCTCAAGGTGGCAGCGCTACCACGACCAATGGAATCTATTTGCTCAGCGCTGCTCTTCTCATAAAATTGAGGAACATGACCCTTGAAGACATGCAGCATCAATGGATCCTGAGTTCCATTTTGATCAAAGTGGTTGCATCTGCTAATAGGTGTATCTGGTAGAGAAACTGCACAGAAAAAAGAAGCAAGTTAGAAGACTCAACTTGAAATTTAACTAGGTGCTGAGTTCCACCTAGGGGCGAAGCTCACTAGGTTCATACTTTAGTAAAGCTTACTGCCCATTACACAGCCAAGAAAATTGGCTAAGTGTTACAAGCCTAGGTAAAGTTTGCCCCAGCAGTAGCGAACCTCGTTGGAGTGAAGCCTGCCCAAAAAGCAAACAGGATAAATTAGTGAATTTTGCTCAAAGAACAAAGTTCACCCAAAGTCAAATAGGCTAAATCAGCAAACTTTACCAAAGAACAAAGCTTGTCCAAAAGCCAAACATGCTAAATTAGTAAACTTTGCCCAAAGAACAAAGTTCACCAGAAGCCAAAAGGGCTAACGAATCTTGTCCCAAAGTTTGAGCAGCGCCATTGGCGGCGATTGTCAAAGCTGTATTGTTGCTAGTGAAGCTAAGTTTCATGATCGAAGGCAGTCGATTAAGCCTCACCGTCAATGGTGAAGCTAGCTCGAGCATTCTAAAGCACTGTTTGATTCCAAAGGTGCCATTGCTGCGATCAATAGCTTTGCCATTGATGGCGGGGCTTAAAAATAACTTTTTAGAACTTACCCAATGTCATCTCTAGTGGTGACGGTGTAGCAGTGGGGTTCGATCGACAAGAGCTACCAACAACTTGCTTGCCCTTAGCGAGTTGATAGCGGGGAGCCATTAGGGCATTGAAAGGGAATCTTGAAAGCTTGAAAGATTTTAAGGGTATAGATTTTTGAAGGCAATGTGAAGAAGAAAAAGAAGATGAATAGTCTATTTATAGACTTTCAGCGAACTTCGCCTAAAGATTCCGCCCCAAACTTATCGTAATTCACTTTACGGCACTTCTTCGACTGGTTCTGAATGACTTGCTCGAGACAAGCCTTCTTCACTAACAATAAGTCCACCAATGACAGAAGATCTTAGCCTCCTCCACAGAACTACAATTAACTTAGAACAACTCTTGCCTAAGCCACTTGATTTTGGCTTCTCTATCAAAGAGAAGCTCTGGGCGGGTATGGGTAGACTGAGAAATGGGAAGATAAAGATGAATGAGATGGGGAATGAAAGAGCTATTTATAAGCCTTTCATCAAACTTATCCTAAAAATCACTCCTTACAGAGAGTGATTACATCACTCAAAAGCTAAAAGATAGCTTGAGATAGGCCACTTTGTGAATCTCGCCCAAAATTTTTATTGCCAAGAGAGATCCTAGCTACAAATCAAGGCATGATTCTAGGAGCAATAGCCTCAGTGACCCTCACCGATTAGCGAACCTCGCTTAAACACTCATAATTTAGTGAACACCGCCAAAATACAGGGCCAAGTGAACATTGCTTAATATAAGATGTTCCTTAAGCCTCGCCTCAATTCAAGGGCAAGTGAATTTCATTTTGAACATAGAATTGGATGAAATCTTTACAGAAGAGCACGCAAAGGCAACTGAGTATTCAACCAAGATGAATCTACAACAAAAGAAGCCATGTTTAACAATACAACTCTATTAACCATGCAGTCAAACAAAAGTACATCTAGCCGAAACAAGACAATTAAAGCCATGTTCAACAGTACACCTTTGTCTATTAACCAAAGTATTTTAATTCTCACTACAAGTTGAATGCAAAATCTTGAAAACTTGGGGGGGGGGAGTCTTGTAGACGGTCAAAATATACAAGCTCTTTTCTGGATCAATAATTAGTACAAATAACACGAATTTGATACTTGTGCCTAACATGAGCTCAAGAAGTGAACGTCCATGGATTAAACACTTAATCATATCAGATGGGCCCAAGTATGAGCCATGGTGAAGCTCACCAAAGTCATAGTGAAACTTGCCTAAATTGTAATGAAGCTCGCTTTTAAGACCAAGTCAAAGTAAAGCTTTTAGCGAAGTTCGTCCAGAAGGAGCTTCGTCCAAATAGCCTATGTGGGTCACGTCACCCACAATTCAGGCCAAATGTGTCAGATCAAACTTTTTAGAAATGGCTCATCCCATTATCTCCTAAGTTAATGGCCACTAACCGAATTTAATGACCACTATCTCTCTCTCTCTCTCTCTCTCTCTCTCTCTCTCTCTCTCTCTCTCTCTTATTCTATAAGAGGAGGGGAGATAACTCATGTTTGGCATCTTCATCATCATAAGAGAGATAGATCAGAGATTGAATCTTGGCTAGACTTTGGCTAACTCAAAGTTTTGGCAACTTTCTTAAATTAGCAAGAAGACTCATTGTCTTAGTTGGACCGTCAATGGAGCACAAGAACGATGCTCCCTCGGTACACAAAAGAACCTGCTCTACAAACTTTTCTTATTTCTTGTATTCTCTAAATTTGTAATTCCATTCTAGTTATAAATTCAAAGACCCGAAACATGGACAAGAATGAGGGAACAGAAGATAAAAATGAGGAGATAATACTTGAAGATATTCAAAAGCTACTCAAAATCCAACTGATTCAGAAAATCAACAAATTGTTCAAGCAAGGGATCACACAAAAACGAATCATCAGCCACCTACTCATTTAATGACTAGTATTGTTCGATGTCAATGATAAAGGTAGGTGAAGGTAAAAATTCTCAATCATTTCTTGGAGAGTTCTATGCTTGTATGAATTTCATATCTGAAATAGAACTTAGGAATGTAAATTAGGCTATCAATAATGAAATTAGAGTATTGCAATGCGAAAATAACTTAATCAATTCATAAGAAATAAAGTTTGGAATTCTGTTCTTAAACCTAAAGATCACACAATTTTTGGAACTAAATGGGGTTTAAAAATAAATTGGATGAAAAAGGTAATGTTATGAGAAATAAAGCTAAACTTATTGCTAAAGGTTATAACCAAAATAGAAGGAATCAAATTCAATGAAACTTTCTCTCTAATTGCTAGACTTGAAGCTATTAGAATTTTGCTTGCATTTTCTTGTTATAATGGCTTTATTCTCTATTAAATGCATGTAAAAGTGTCTTTCTAAATGGGTACCTAAAAGAAAAAATCTACGTAGAACAATCCTTAGGCTTTATTGATCATGCTTTTCCAAACTATTATTATAATTTAGACAAATCTTTATGTGGTCTTAAACAAGCACCTTGAGCTTAGTATTGTTGTCTAAGTTCTTATCTACTTAAACAAAATTTTAAGAAGGGGTTTGCTAATAATACCTTATTTGTTTTTAATTTGTTGGTAAATATATTCTTATTGTGCAATTATGTGTTAATAATATTTTTTTGGAGCTACTAATAAAGATCTTTACCATAAGTTTAAAAAGTTAATGCAGGAACGAGTTCAAGATGAGCATGATGGGAGAGCTAAAATATTTTTTAAGGATTTTTGGTGAAGCAAATAAAAGATGGGGTGTTTATTTCATAAGAGAATCATGTGAAAGAGGTTCTTAAATGATTCGAAGTGGATAAATTGCAAGTTGCTTCAACCTCAATAAGCCCTTAGTAAAGTTTACGAAGGATGAGACGGGAGTGTCAATTGATGAAAAGAGATATAGGAGAATGATTGGTAGTCTTTTATATCTTACCGCTTCTTATCTTGATATTATATTTTCTGTGTGTTTGTGTACAAGATTTCAAGTCAATCCTAAAGAATCACATTTGAAAGTTGTAAAACTAATTTTTTTAATATTTAATTAGAATATAAAAGTTTGATTTATGGTTTTCTATATGTAATTCTTTTGATTTAGTTGGATATTTTTATAGTGATTATGTTGGGTGTCATACAGATAGGAAGGGCACTAGTGGAATACATCTTTTAGGATATTCTACTATTTTTTGTCTAGTAGGATACAAAACTGTGCAACTTTGTTTATTACAGAGGATGAGTACCTAGTCGCCACCTTATATTGTTTCAGCTGATGTTACGTTCTTTGAGAATAAACTAGGACATGTTGCTTTTGATAAATCCTTTGACCCTCCCGATGACTACCTTATTATTCCAGAAATCACTGTCAATGTTCCTTCAATGACTACTGTACAAATTGATCCACCATTCAAGTTTACAGAACCAGTTTAGGTTTATACAATACTTATTGCTCCACAACCTCAGCCACTATCCAAATCCACCCAAAAGCTTGATATCCTAGCAAGTCAAAATGTGACCGTACAGCCAAGTGCTCAGCTTACTTATGATCTTCCCATCGCCCTCCGTAAGGGTAAAATATCTTCTTGGAGTTCTCAGTATCCTCTTACACACTATGTCTCCTAATCGTCATTATCTCTATCATATTATTCTTTCATATCTTCTTTGGTTTCTCACTTGGTTTTCAAGAATTTGTCAGAAGCTCTATCTAACCCAGGTTGGACAGCGGCAATGAAAGAAGAGATGACGGCCTTAGAACAAAATGAGACTTGGGATGTCATTTCACTACCACTAAGAAAGAAGGCAGTTGGCTCTAAATGAGTTTATACTATCAAAGTAAATCCAGATGGTTCTCTAGCTTGCGTCAAAGCTTGACTAGTCACAAAGGGATATTCAAAGATTTATGGCCTTGATTATATCAATACCTTTTCTCCTGTAGCTAAGATGACATTTGTCCACATTCTTATTTTGCTTGCTGCTCACTATCACTGGCGACTACATCAATTGGACGTTAAGAATGCATTCCTTAATGGCATTCTTGATGAGGAGGTTTACATGGAGCAACCGCTAGGTTTTGTTGCTGAGGGGGAGTGTCGCAATGTTTGCAGATTAAAAAAATCTCTCCATTGTTCGATTAAAAAAATCTCTCCATTGTTCGAAGCAATCTCTGAGAGCTTGGTTTGGACATTTTGCAGTAGTTATCCAAAACTTTAGTCTTCATTAAGCTCAAAAAGATCACTCGATTTTTTAGAGATTTCATGGTGGAAAGCGGATTCTTTTAGTTATATATGTTGACGATATTGTGATCACTAGCAATGATGCATTGGGCATTTGTCATTTAAAGTAGTATCTACAGTAACAAGTTCAAACCAAGGACATTGGATCCTTGAAGTATTTTCTGGGTATCGAGGTGACTAGATTGAAGAAGGGAAATTATCTTATCTAAGAGAAAATATATGTTTGATATCAATTTGTTAGGAACCACATTGCTATTGCTAAGGAGAATATTCAAATGAGTTTGTCCCCACTAATCAATAATTTGCAGATATTTTTATAAAATATTTGCATGAAGGCTGTTTCACTAAGTTTAGACAAGATTTAGGCATTCTGTCTCTTGATATAGCATGTTGTCATTTCCTATTGTATGTACATAATCTAGATATTTTTAAAAATATTTCTTGATTTCTGATTTTTGATTTTTCTTAGTTTTTCTTGATTTTTCTTTTTCTTTTTAGGGGTTTTTAAGATTTTTTTCTTTTTCAATGTTTATTATAAAAAATAAAAAAATTCTTTTTTTATTTTCTTTAAAAAATTAAAAAAAACTTTGGCCATGCCTATATATGTTTTATAAGTTTGATTTAGATGATATTATCTTTTGGAATATAGGCTTGATTATATCACATAGGTTCACATATAATTTTCATTCATACATACGTACATACATACATACATACATACATACATACAAATATACATCAGTTGGCGTTGGCGCTAGCGGGCAGTTATTGGAGTTGTCGGTGCCTCAATTTTTGCGCTCGACGCTTCGTTTCTTGTGCGCGG
>JBAKGM010019271.1:0-10886 GCA_037177215.1 Asparagus racemosus | reverse complement strand
TTTATAATTCTAGATTACAATGAAAATCAAAATAAATAAAAAATTACAACTTCTCCTCAAAACAAATGCAGGATCCTATTTATCGAGCTCCTGCTTGCGTAGGTTCTTTGCCGGTGCTGGGGTTTATCCGTGGACCGCCGCATGATCGGATCCTAGTCAGATCTTAGATCTACACGATAAAAGGGGATTATTTCACCAAGAAAATAATCGCCTGAAGTAAGCGAAATCAACCAAGCGAAGTCACTATTTTTCTCAGGATCAAAACTAAGTTTGATCCAGAGGATACACGTGGAGATCTGATATGGATCTCTCGAACTTCTTCGCTTCGCTGTCTTGACGGGTTCGCCGAGATCCCGGATCTAAGTGTAGATCGCTCTAGATCTCTCGAACTTCTTCACTTGACGGGCTCGCTGAGATCTCTGATCTAGAATTCCCAGATCTAAGTGTAGATCACTCTGGAATTCGACAGAGTCTGCCCTTCTTTTGAAAAAGTCTACATCTCTAAAAATGAGCCCCCCTTCCTCTATTTATAGGCTTTGAATATGGATAACGTGTCAGATCTGTGCCCAGATCTAACCCAGCCGAGCCACCAAGTGGTGGCTCGACCTTGGCTGAGCCACCAAGAGGTGGCTGAGCCACCGAGCCACCTTGTGGCTTTGTTTCAATGTTTTTTCCAAGTCCAGTTGTTTGTTTCGTCGATTCCAAAGTCCGATTGGTTCAGTTCCGTTGATATTCGAGTCTGGTTGCTTCCGTCTCGTCGATATTTGCTGATATGAAGCTTCATCGTTGTATTTATTCCATGATTCGTCGCTTCGCTGACTTGCACGTCTCGCTGACTCACTTCATGTGTTTGTCAACTCGCTTTATGCATTTGCGGTGTGGTTACATCATCAATGGTTCGCCATTGCACCGTTAGATGGGTCGTCGATCGTCAATCCATCGTCACGAGTCATGTTCAGGAACTTTTCAGTAATTTTCAATACCTACAGATACACCCTCTACAGTGTTTCAGTCTCGTTCTTTTATAGAAGAGCCTGAAATACTTTGGATATGATAGGCCCAAACCTTTAATCGGCATGACAGGACCTGAAACAACTTCAAGTCTCGATTTCTTCAACTCCTTCAGATCATCCGGTGCTTTGTCAAATGTCTGATAGTGTCTCGGTGATGCATTTATTGTTTGACTGCTTGCCGAAATCTTGAACCGAAGCTGTTAACTGAATCTTTAGAGAATGAACTCGTGTCGGTGAGTTGTCGTAGGACTGACCATCAAACTTCTTGAGATTTCTCCTTTTAGTCAGTGAATTCTCCATTAGCGACGCGTTGACTGGCTTCAATATAGTTTTAAGCTCCATTGGCGGTTGTCGAGTTATCCTTAAGAATATTTTATAAAAATGTTCTCCAGAAACTTCTCGACAAAAGTGGGAAACAGTTTAGACTCGTATACCCTATTGGAGTAATTATGAGGCTCGAATATACTGAACTGGATGAAAAATAACCTTCAATGGGTGATAACTCCATTGAATAAATATCCAGGGCCCCTCCGGATGTGTGGGAGGGAGGAGGAATCAATCGGTTGGCTGATTCGGGGTCGTTTCGATGCTTGGTTTGGCCCTGATTTGAATTTCTATTTAGGGCTTGGTTCAGGACTGGTTCGGTCTGGTTCAGGACTGGTTCTGTCTGGTTCGGGGCTGGTTTGGGTTGGTTTGGGGCTGATCTTAAAAACCCTAAAACCCTCTTCTTTTTTTTTCTTTCTTTTTGGTCGGCCACCTCCCCTCTCTTTGTTTTGTGTTTCTTTTTCTATGTTTCTTTTTTTCTTCATCGCCTGGTCTCTCTCGAACCCTAATAATCATCTGAGAGCCACGTTTCCTTCATACCTAGGACTCAAATATTCCTTCAGGATCTCAGCTTTTTCAAATCTCTCAGGCCCCTCGAGCTCTTCTACAGGTAAATCCCTATAACCTTTGCATATAGATCTATAAATTTCGATCTTGAATCTAGGGCTTTCAAAGGGCAGAAAAGAAAAGAAGAAAAAACAAATAGCCGCCACCACTCGGTGGCTTGACCTTGGCCGAGCCACCTTAGGGTGGTTCGGCCTTGGCCGAGCCGCCCGAGCGGCGTTATCTCTTTTCTCTTTTTTTTGTTGTTTGTCAGGTCTAATCTCGTTAAATGTGGATCCTATGGGTCTAACTAGAATTTAACCATAAAATCCCATATTTTTTGTAGGATTTTAGTTAAAATTCATAGTTTCCCTTTATATTTCAGGTTTATCTTTGTATCTGACCCCTTCAATTCTTTTGTAGATTGACATGGCGTCAGGGAGATCACGCGCTCCAAGGAGTCAGCCTGCTACCCTGTCACATGAGAGTGCGCCTCCATCATTTACTGGTGAGCCTCTCTCTTTTCTCCCTTTTTTTATACATACAACATCAGCATATGGCATACCGCATTCCCGCTTTGTTCTCCTTCGTGAGGTGATTGGGAAGAGCTGAGATCTTCCTTTGTGAGGTTAGATGCTTAAAAGATAGGTTTTGCTTGGTCAACACTTATCTCGAAGCAATTAAAAGGGGGCGATTCTAAGTCGCGTCATGCTCTGTAGGACATGGTATATTGTCGTTTTACATGTGCGATGATATACATTGTCCTATGGGTGCCTAATGCGGCCAGAATCGTCTCACCCATTATGAGGCAGTGACTCTATCTCATAAGTCTGCGAGATGAGTTCGATGCCTTATATCGCCTTTATGACTGAATTTGACAAATATTAATTGTTCGTTTCCAGTTGAATACCCCTTGGAGCGTTCTCATCTCATGCGGTTAACGGACGCCGTGGCGAGCATTATGCCACTTCCGATGATTCTTCGTCTATTTCGATTACTCCTCGGTTTGCCTCGGGTACGTCAGCAGAGGCCACCCAGGTGATTCGTGAAGTAAATCCTCGTGTTCTTCGACTGTTGATTACTGACGCACAGCTTGTGAGAGACACAAGTTCCACTCAGCCTCTGAAGAAGACAGACTACCTATTTGGTGATTCTGTTGAAGATCCAGACGCAGCTTCCATTGAAAGTGAGCATTGGACTACGTCTTGATGTATTGGGATTAGAGACACCACCTCAGTATGAGTTGTTCACTGCTGCCTATATCTTGAAGAATCGTCTTGCGAAGCTGGGGTGACAAATGCTTGCAACCCGTCGCAGATTTTACAGCTAGGTTCATTCTTCAGACAGGCTTTGGTGGGCTCATATGATGAACTATGTCCTCAATCGATGGGATGAGGAGCTACGTGCCTGTGGTTTATATGCAGTGATTCGTGACACCATGTATGGGCTCCCGATCAGTGCCAATCATTTCTTTACTTTGTCAGAGCTCTATGACCCAGATTCGAATACTTCTTGACCAAGCATGGAGAGCTAGGGTTAGCTCTCCATAAGATGCATCAAGTCTCTGACTTACCTATGGGGAAGATGTTATACCAGGAGTACTTTCCCTCGAATCGGGATCTAAGTCAACTGAAATATCGCATGCCCAATCGTTATAATACCTTATGGGATCTTACTTGCCACTGTCATATTGCTTTGGCATAGGCTGAGCCACTAGCAAAGAGAAAATCACAAGTGAGCTTGAAGCAGTTCGCAGGTTATTTGTTCAGGCACCTGGAAGGTAATTCTGGCGAGGCGATTTGTGAGTTGGCCCGGCTAACTCCTTCAGAGGTCAGTGAGCTAATCAGAAAGTCCATCGCCCGCTCCTATACCACCAGTTGCACCGAGAGTGATTTTCCTGCAGGGACTAAATTCAAGATATTCTTGTGGCGTGCAGTGAAGCTAATTCGGCCGATGACTCTCTTAGTTAGTTACCTCGCGAACTGGTTGAAGAAGTGTGTGGTACCGTGTTAGTTTGGTGATGCTTTGCCACTAGAAGTATTTTATCCCGCAGTTCAGCTTGCTCACAAGAAGGAATTTTCTCTCCTTCCAGTGATGGTGGCTAACATTCATCACGGACTTCGACAGATAATCAGTGCCTTAACTTAGGGGGAGGGTGAGCCGTCGACTCGGATTCCTGCTGTTAAGGTGGAGCTTCCATACACCTACCTGATGGACTGGTTTGTCCTTCACCGCTCACATATGATATTAGTGCCAGGCACTGTAGATCAATCCACCCCCTTACTACAATTATTAGAGAATTGCAGATGGAAAGGGCGAGGATTCTCAGAGATAAGAAAGCAATTGCAGGTTCACAAGGGTTGGGTTTTCTCCAAATACTTTCCATGATTCTCTGGCCAGTACGGCGAGTCTTTGATTGATGAGGAGAGACCAAGGGCGAGTCGAACCTCTCTTGATGTTGGCTACTTCAATTAGTTGATGAACATCAGACCGGGTTACTTGACATTTTGGGTGAGAGATACGTGCTTTATAGAGCGGTATCTACCCTGTCGGTTTGCCCGCCAGTTTGTTTATGACTAGCTCTATGTCAAAAATTTGAATCGACGGCTTCAGACTCATGGAAGATTAGTGGATGACATTTGAGCGTGGATATGGAGTGTGACCGGGTGCATTGGTGCTAAGTTTAGCCTTCTGAGCACTGAGCGTCGATTGGAGCTGACGTTCTTGTGCTGCCGATGGTTGCAGGCAGCTAATGAACCTATTCCTGTGAAGCCTGTCACAGAATTAGAGGCTGAAGAGGCCTTTCGAGCTGATACTCAGATGATTCAGAAGGCCGCTCAATTACAAAGGAAGCGATGCAAGCCTTGTCGAATGGAGGAAGAGGAGGCCTTTAGTTCTAGCGAAGAGACCTTGAGAGGAGATCATGCGGACGATGAAGCTCATAAGGAGACTTTGGTACTTCCTTTCACTTTTTTCTTTCATATTTTAGATTATTGGGTCTGACAGCAATTTGAATTCCCAAGAATATCAGCCGAGGAGGAGGGGGTTCACCCCTCTTATGGGCAAAGCCTCGAGCTGGGACTCAGGCTGTTAAGCGGAAGAAGTTAGCCCATAAGTCTTGTGCGGATCCTCGAGCTTTTGATATAGACTTGATTGGTGACGACCCTGTCAGTGAAGGGCGTAATGCTTAACCACCACGTAGTCCCTTCGATCATCTAAATCTTTGACCTCGGGGCTCACAATTCTCCATTTTTGTGCAGGAGGATATGGAGAAGGTGAAACCAGCTTCGATTTTCCCATCACGACTTCGCCAAACCTAGCTTCACACAACAGGTGCATGTGTCTATGACAGGAGAGCCTGAGACTTCCAATGTAGGACCTGATTCAGCCAATCCAAGTACATCTATCATTGATAATACCCCATTTAGATGGCAAATATGGGAATTGAACGACTCAGAATTCATGCCTCCCCTAATTGTCTCTATGCTTCTTGCTCTTTTAGAGAAATTGCAGGAAGCAAACATGCACACTGGGATTAGAGAGGCTAACCGAAGGAAGCAGTTATGGGTTAGCCAGTTAAGGATGTCTACGCCGGCTTCTGACTTAAGATTCTAAATGCCCCTTTTTCTTTTTGCAGGGCTTACATCCCAACTCTATGATCTGGTGAGGGCGTTGATGTCAGATGATGACCCAGCTCAGATCATTATCTGTATGGAAATTTGCTTGTTCTTTTCTTTCATCAACACGATAATCTAGAAGATTCCCCACAGTGGACTTCTTCTCTATCAGTTCAAGCCAGTTCTTGGCCCTAGCACGGCTTTGATAAGAGATGCCAGTTATCCAGAGTTGGCCAAGGCAATCGCTGATGATCTTGATTGTTTGGAACCCAAGCTTTAGAAATTACAGGAGTTAAAGGCAGCAAGCGTTTTCTCCTATATAGCCGATCGAGCGGAGCCTCATCTGGAAGCATGGCGCAATGCTCGCATTTTTGCTAGACTCAAGGTTCAAATGCAGCGGGACTAGGTAGTTCAGGTTAAGACCGCACTTGCCGAGAAATCAACATCCCTAAGCAACATTCATTCCTGTATTGCATCAAGTGAGGCTGAGTAGCGCAGCTTAGGAGGGAACTTCAGGTGACGGAAGAGAACTTAAGTGTCTTGAAGCTGACAATGGTCAACGAAGAGGAAGCTCAAATTGCCATATCCAATCAACTGGATCTCTCAGAACAGAAGCTAGTTGAACTTAAGGAAGAAGCTGTGAAAACATTGAGCACCAGTGAGGAGTCTTTCAGGGCTAGTATGTAGAAGGAGCTCCAACAAGCTTACAACGATGAGTTGTCTAGGCTAGAACAACAAATCTTTTGCTATAGACTTGATGTTTAAATAACTACAATTTCTTTGTTGAAAAACTCAACTCTTCATTAATTGAATAAATTTCTATCTTCCTTTTTGTGATTTCTTATCATGATTTCTTATTTTGTTTAAAATAATTAACCACAATACTCATAGGATATTTGGCAAACCCTCAGCCATCAACGAATTTGATGAGCCTTTACCGATTACCGTTTAAATTGGGCTAGCATGTAGATTATTTAAATCTATTTTGCACGTGACATTGTGCTAAAAGAATGAAACTCTTTTAGACTTGATGCTATGATGTTGAATATATAGATTTTGTCTTCTTTTACGGGTAAGAGACTAACCGACAATGCGTCTTAGGCGTTGACTTTAAGGTTATTGGCCAACCCCCAACCCTCAACGGATTTGACGAGCCTTTACTAATTAGCATTTGAATCGGGCTAGCATGCGGATTATTTAAATCCGTTCCACACGTAACGTTGTGCTAAAAGAATGAAACTCTTTTAGGCTTGGTGCTATGATGTTGAATACATAGGCTTTGTCTTTCTCACGAGAATAGACTACACGACTGCATGCATTAGACACAAGCTTATCCCTACTTAGGTTTTTGGGATAAAATTCTCCAGACTTAAATTCTGGTATCTTCTTCAATTGAAAAAAGACTAAATCGGCAATGCGTGTTAGGCGTTGACTTATCCCTACTTAGGATTCGGGATAAAATTCCCCACATATATAAGACGTGGATTGTGGTGTTATTAATAACAACTTGCCACAATTTTGAATACGTGGGCTTTCGTTCTTTTATGATTAAGAATTAACCAGCAACGCATGTTAGGCGTAGACTTATCCCTACTTAGATTTCAGGATAAAATTTCCCAAGATGAATCTTGGTATCTTCTTCAATCGGTAAAAGACTAAATCGGCAATGCGTATTAGGCGTTGGCTTATCCCTACTTAGGATTCGGGATAAAATTCCGCACACGTGTAAGGGGTGGATTGTAGTGTTATTAATAACAACCTGCCACAATTTTGAATACATGGGTTTTCATTCTTTTTATGGTTAAGAATTAACCAGCAATGCGTGTTAGGCGTAGACTTATCCCTACTTAGGGTGCGTGATAAAATTCTCCAAGATGAATCTTAGATTGAAAGATTTTTGTTGAAAGGATAAGATTAATGTGAGAAAGGAAGAATTTTATGTTCTGTTTCCCGATTCTAGAGAGGTAGGATTTTATACCCTATCCCCAGGTCTAATTTTTAGGGTAAAGACGAACCCTAAGATAAGAAAGGAAGGATTTTATATCCTATCTTTTGCTCCTGGAGAGGAAGAATTTTATATTCTATCTCCAGTGCTAATGTGGAAAAGGAAGAATTTTATATTCTATCTCCTGATGCTGGAGAGGAAGGATTTTTATCCTATCTCCAGGTGCTGGAGATGAAGAATTTTATATTCTATCTCCAGTACGAAGGAAACTAAAAGTGGGATCTCTACTTCAAGAATCTTAAGAGATGAAACTAAGAGTAGGATCTCCACTCGGAAATATTCAGAAAACTTTCACTTTTATAGGATTTGCTACCTGATCTAGAAATGACTTTTTTGTTTATCGAGATGAAATTCTAATTTTAGCTCCAACCTTAAGAAGGCGTGGCTGAACTGGGTGTCGTTGTCAGTGACGAATGACAGAGGGACTCTGAATCTGTAGACGATGGACTTTCAAGCAAAGCTGGTTATATTGCATTCTCCAATCTTCGCTAAAGGCTCAGTCTCGATCCACTTAGTGAAGTAGTCGATGACGACAATAAGGAACTTTCGCTGACCCGAAGCGAGCGGAAGAGGCCCCAGTATATCCAGGCCCCATTGAGCTAAGGGAGTTGGGCTCAAGATGGGGATTAGCTCCGTGGGGGTTGCTCACGGAATTAGTGAGAAGAACGGGCACTTCTTGCAAGTCGAGACGAGTTTCCTCGAGTCGGCTATTATGGTGGGCCAGTAGTATCCCTGCCGAATGACCTTCTGGGCGAGCGGCCTGGCTCCCGGATGATTCCCACATGCACCTTCATGAATCTCCCACAAAACATAACTGGCTTCGCTGGGCGGCAGACACATGAGGTATGGCCCAACACCGCTGTTTGAGTAGGACAAGCTGTAGAGCTGGTCGCCTACAATGAGATAGCGGCGGGCATTCCTCTATAAGCTTTTGGCCTCGACGGGGTCTAGAGGCGTGACTCCGTCCTTCAAGAACTGGGTAATGGGAGGGAGAGGGAAGCGTATCAGTGTAGATGGGCCCTGACCCGCCTGTGAAGCTAGTCGACGCCAACTTTGACAAGACGTCGGCTCGGGCGTTCTGGGCTCGGGGCACCTGAGCAATTTTGAAATTAGCCAGCTAAGCCAGCAACCACTTGGCTATTCTCAAGTATTGGGCCATCCTCTTATCCTTGGTTGCGTACTTACCGTTGACTTGATGAACTACAAGCTGAGAGTCGGCTAGTACGTATACGCTCTCGGCCTTGACCGCGAGGGCCACTCGAAGGCCTGCAATAAGTGCCTCGTACTCAGCCTCGTTGTTGGAGGCCGGGAAACCTAATGCGATGGACTGCTCTGTTATTACTCCATTCGGGCTACATAGAATGACACCGGCCCTGTTGCCAGTCTCACTAGACGACCCATCTACCTTCAGCAGCCACCATGAAGCGTACTCCTGGGAGTCGTGCTCAGGGGCCGAGTCACTGGCGGAAGTCATCGGCTTCACCTTCTGAGCCGTTGAGGATGTCGGCCGGTCAGGTGATGCTAGCTCTAATTGCTCGTCCTCGGACTGGCTAGATTCTATGAGGAAGTCCGTAAGAGCTTGCGCCTTGATGATCGCCCGATGCTCGAACTCCATGTCATATTCACTGAGCTCGATTGACCACGCCACCATCCTTCCTGACATGGTTGGGCTCCTAAGAGCTTTCGTCAGAGGCAGATTGGTGCGCACCACAATGGAGTGCACTTAGAAGTACGGACGGAGCCTTTGAGCGGTTGTAATGAGGGCAAAGGACGCCTTCTCGATCACGGGATAGTTCAACTCTCCCGCTCTAAGGATCCGGCTGACATAATATACTGGCCTCTGGATGTGGTCTTTTCCTCGAACAAGGACAGAGCTAACAACTTTAGTGGAGACGGCTAAATATAGATACAACATCTCTCCCTCTGTGAGCTAACTCAGCAGCGGCTCCGTGCTCAAGTACGCTTTGAGTTCCCTAAAGGCATTGCAGCACTCCTCCGTCCATTACATCTTCTTCTTGGGGCATTTGGTTCCCCTCAGTATCTTGAAAAATAGGAGGCTTCTCTCGGCTGACTTGGAGAGGAAGCGTCCCAGGGCGGCTATCTTGCCGTTAAGCTTCTGGATTCTTTCATAGTGCATGGCTCTGGTAGTCGCTCGATGGCAGCTATCTTCTCGGGGTTGATCTCGATGCCTCTTTGGGTGATCATGAACTCAAGAAACTTCCCTGACTGCAAGCCAAAGGCGCATTTGGCCGGGTTGAGCTTCATGCGGTCGTGCCTCAAGACCGAGAGCGTCTCATCGATGTCGACAATGTGGCGGAAGCGAGCTTGGACTTCACTAGGATGTCGTCCACATAAGCTTCCACATTTCGACCAAGTTAGGGGCGGAAAATCTTATTGACAAGGCTTTGATATGTTGCCCCTGCATTCTTGAGGCCGAAAGGCATGACTTTGTAGCAGTATGTCCCTTAATCAGTCACGAAGGACGTCTTCTCTTGGTCGTGCTCCGCCATGAGGATCTGGTTGTAGCCCGAGAAGGTGTCCATGAAACTTAATAATTCATGGCCCGCGCTCTCGTCCACCAGCTGGTCTATGCGGGGCAGAGGGTAGCTATCCTTGGGGCAAGCCTTATTGAGATCGGAGTAGTCTACACACATCTTCCACCTGCCGTCTGCCTTCTTCACCAAGACGATGTTGGATAGCCACTCGGGGTATTGTACTTCTCGGATGAAATCGGCTCGCATGAGTCAGTCGACCTCTGCCGCTGCCGCTCTTTGCCGCTCAGGCCCTTGGTGCCTTTTCTTCTGCCGGACCGGCTTGCTGTGTCGGTCAACAGAGAGTTCATGACACATGACATCGGGGAGGATGCCCGGCATATCTTCTGGTCCCCAGGCGAACACGTCAAGGTTCGCTATGAGGAAAGAAATTAGCTCTCCCCAAAGTGGTTCGACAAGACTCGAGCCCACCTTAATTATCCTCCAGCTACCATCAAAAATGGGGACCTCGCATAAGGCTTCAACAGGGGTCGTCCTCTCCCGTTCCATCTTCTTCCTGAGCTGAAGGTTCGTCTTCTCGATGGGCATGACTTCAGCCGCCCCCTTCCCTTTAGTTGAGAGCACATAGCAGGTCCGAGCCTCCCGCTGGTCACTCTTGACGACGCCCACCCCTCTCGGCGTCGGGAACTTGATCATCTGATGGTAGGTTGACGGGATCGCTTGCAGGAGATGGAGGGCGGTTCGGCCGAGTATGACATTGTGGGCCGACTTGATGTCCATGACCACAAACTGGACATCGACCGTCACCTGGCAAGGGCGACGGCCGACGGTGAAGGGAAGTGTGATCAGCCCCTCAGGTAGCTGAGAATGGCCAGTAAAGCCAATGAGTGGA
>JBAKGM010019270.1:0-10888 GCA_037177215.1 Asparagus racemosus | reverse complement strand
GGTGTTGGTGCATGGCAGGTTTGACATTCTGGGTTTCACCTTGGACTGCAGCCTTGTTGAAACCTGGGGCGTCACAGATCCCCTCGAGCATCTCCTTCTCAGCCAACAACAACTCTGCCAAGCGGCGGAGTATGCAGAATTGATCCGCTTGATTGCCCTGATTTTAAGCTAACTCCTGTTGGAGTCTTTTGATCTCAGCTCCTCAGTTGAGGAGCATCTCTGATTTATGTGATGTTTGTGCAGACATGGAGAAGAATAAGAAGAAGATGGAAGGAGTAATGAGAATGGATGACGATGGCTACTAGTTATAGCATATTTTAAATCTTAACTCCCGAGGTAATCACATCTTGCGAGATTTGATTGGACTGGACAAAGAGGCTATGACTTAGCATAAAACTCGATCAAGTCTGCAGCAGATCTCATGGGAACTACAATCAAGAGATTTTAGCCACAAATCACGACACAAATCTAGAGGCGAATCAAAACAAACTTCACCAAGCCAGCAAGCATCACCAGATGATGAACTTCGCCAACAACAACTCAAAATGTATTGAGCTCCGCCAGCCAGCGAACATCACCAATCAATGAGCTTCACTCAGTAAGCCAGAAATGAGCAACATTCACTCTCATTTAAAATCACTGAACTTCGCTGATTTCTCCAACATCGCCCCAACAACAAAGAAGGTGAGTTTCATTCCAAATATGGATTTGGACAAGCACAAGTATCATCAAACCTTCGATACAAGTCTGCAACTGAGGAAGCTACATTCAACAGTACACTTCTGGCAACCAAGTAGGCAGATGAAGACAAGTTTTGCCCAATCAGGACAACTCGAGCCATGTTGAACGATACACCTCTAGCTATTTACCTAAAGTATTTCAATGCCTGTTACAAGCTTGAATATAGAATCTTGAAAACTTTGGGGGGTTCTTGTAGGTGGTCAAAATATATTTTTACTAAGGCCGATAATTAACTTGCAACCAAGAAGTGAACGCCCATAGGCTAAATACTTCGAACAGGCCCAAAATCAAGCCCACAATTGACTGCAGCTAAGGTCACTTAAGCGAGCCCCGCCAAGAGTCGAATTCTGTGTTAATTCAAGCCCAATAGTGAGGTTCATTGATGAAATCTACCCACATCCACCCAGGTAGACTAAGTCATCCAATTCTGAAGAAGGCGCATCCACGTTCACGATGACCCACACTCGCAACTACAACGGCCTTCGCCCACGCCTTCAGTGGACCACGCCAAGGTCACGAAATCCACCTGATAGCCATTTTAGAACTATTTTTAGGGGATAACCGCTCCCATTATCTCTTGCTTTAATGGTCACTTAATCCACAATTAAAGGGGCCATTAACTCTCTCGTTTAGCCTATAAAAGGAGAGGAGATCATTCATTCTAAAAAGGTTCAGAAAATAACAATTACACATGCATTCGTGAGCTCCTCAAGAGATATTGCTAAGAGAAGTGTGTGTTAGCTTCCAAGCAATCCACAATCAGCAAAAGATCCATCGTCTTAGTCTGTTCGTCAACAGAGTATGAGATTCACACTCCACTGCACACAGAAAAGAACTCTAGGAAATACAATTTTTTTAGTTTCATTATTGTCTCTCAAATTGTAATCTAAATTAATTGCAATTACAAATGAGCCGAAACACTCCTCTCTAAAAAGGAGTTTATAAAATTTTTACATCTCTCACACTCACTCTTTACCTCCTATTTATAGCTATTGGTGTCAGATGCTTAATAGTGGGATTTAGGGCTGATTTTGAAGAGCTTAGGGTCATTAATCTCCTTTGGTGGCATATCCATTGATAGAAAGAGAGCTGTGCACATATGCAACATGTTAAAGAACCAGAGTCAGATTCTCTAGTAATTCCTTTGATAATTAAGTTAGTTATGATCTGAAGGGGAGAAAGAAACTGATATGGTTCTCTTCAAGTGTACAGAAATTACGTACCTTTGGTTAGAAGGTGATGTAACTATTTATACTGAAATGATAGGGGCATTCAGGTAATTTTGTCAAGTACGTGTAGTCGACTTAGTTAGATGATACTTTTACTGGTGTCGATATCAGAGAGTCCATGTCACATTGTGATTAATATGGCAATGATAGAGAGCTTAAGGTGCTAAGGCGGTCCGATGAGTCATTGAGGCTTCGGCTGTGAAGTAATGATGACTTAGTCAATGCGTTTAAGGTGACAATGACTGGCTATTATTTAATAAATGCAAGGAGCACCATCTTTTGTCTCAGAATAAAAGAGAGGCAAGAAAGATTGTCTCATGTTTAGGCCTTCGAGGGAGGTGAGAAGTGACACCTTTTGTCTCTGCCTTCAAGGGAGACCAGAGCTGATGCCTTTCATCTTAGCCTTCGAGGGAGATGAGAAGTCAGTATGTTTGGGTTGAGTTGGTTTGTAGTCTACTTGAGACACATGTCAGCTAGCTAAATGGGATTAACACTTGCTTATTTCAATGTCACAACACTGCCCCTTTTGCTTGATTTCAGGTAGTCGAGTGCAAGTGAAATTGAACTGTTACCTATCATGTTTCAAGGTGCATCTATGAGTCCTTTGATGGGCTGCTACTAATGTGATGTTTTGATGTCAAAACGTATCATGCATCATCGTTGCCTCGGTTCCTGAACAGAGATTGTGTGCTAGTTAAAGCTAATGGCACTTCAGTTACTGAGCTGTCACCTCAATTTTTAGAGATCTGTCCAGCCATCAATCGATAGCCACATCTACCATTAGGATCTCCAAATGTATCGAATTTTTTGCCTATATATACGGCCGTTCTTAGATGGGAAAGTTTTACTTGCTTTCAAAACCCTAGAATTTTCTTCAACATTCTGAGGGATTTTCAGCCGTCATTTTTCTTCTTCTTTGGTGATCATCAAACTAATGGCATCTTCATCTTCGATGGCTCAAAACAAGGTTTGGATTAATCACCTCCAACAGTTCTACTCAAAGGTGTAGTTAGTGTTGCTAGAGATGTATTATGATAAGTTTGACATCCCTCGGGTTTTCACTCTATCAGCACCGGAGGAAGGTCGGGCCATGTACAATCACGGCGACAGTGTCACTATGGTATATATCAAGCACTTGGAGTACAACTTGCATCTTCTGCTCAACCCTTTTCTTTGCCTCGTCTTCGAAGCCCTAGGAGTTACATTATCGTAGATGAAACTGGTCGGGTTTTCTAGCCATCTACAACTGACTGGGAGTTGAGCCAACTCTAATTCTTAGTCATCTCATCAGTGTGAAGGTTAATTAGGAAGAGGGCCACTACTATCTTCAGATCTTGGGTGGCCACAAACATATCTCTAATGCCCCTCGAGTCTAACAAGGACTTGAAGGAGAGATTCGTCTGGGTCTTTAGAGCTGATATCTTAGCCTGCTCCTCATAGCTTGAGATCAACAAGGATGCACTGAGGTTGGGTCTGCTATCAAATGATGAGAAGCATGCACTCGATAAGATTAAGTCTTAAACTAGCTCCCGTCAGAGCGAGAACATTTTTGACAACTCACTTTTGCGAGTTGTCAGCATTTCTCAAGTTCCTTCAACTGAGGATGATGAGACTTGAGTGGCTATGTTGGTGCTATAGTTAGAGGAGCTCGAGACATTCCCGGTGGTCACCCCAGCTCGATCTCAAAGAGGGCCATCGGCGAGCCACCAGAAGCGTCTTCGCTCTGACTTGGCCCCTGAGGAGGCCAAGAAGACAGAGGCCAATGTGGTTGAGATCACAGTTCTAGTGGCTTGGCCGAGGTCTACCACTGTTCAGGCTGAGAGGGCTGAGAAAAAGAGGAGGTTAAGGAAAGTGGGCAGCTGAGGCCCCTTCGGTAGTGCCAATTCTTCAAAGGGCCAGGAAAGGGTAATGTTGGAGGTGAGCACTCCTTCTCTTGCCCAGGAAGCTACAGAGGGTGGAGCTTCTGTCGCTCCCATCTCAGAGACTCCATGGGCTGAATCAACAGATGTTATTGTTGTTGACTATGAGTCCCCTTCAAAAGCAGAAGGGGCTGAAATCATTGCAGCCGAGCCCAAAGAGGCTCAAGCTCAAGTTGAGAAGGAAACGACCCATGTCGTGCTTGTAGAGTTGGCTCACCTACAAGGCAAAGAGCTGGCCATAAGGAGGTGCCTCCTACCGAGGGAGATAGTCTTGGGTGGCCCTTTCCCCACCGTATTGAACTTCCACTAGAGATGTGGGGGAGCTGAGAGCGTTATTGATGGAGACGCTTAAACTCTACCCTAGATATGACAAGGAGCCATCATAGGAAAATTGATTCATCCCTAGGCGGTCCCTTGATAAGAGAGGGTCAGTCTTGGAATCCACGATGACCCAAGGTAGGGTCTTGGATCAGTTCCTACTCCCTAGAAATGATTAGATCCTCTTAGCTAGGGCCTTGGATCAGTTACTTACTTCGAGAGCTTTGGTGGAGCAAGATCTATTTGGGCACTTTGAGTACATCTGGGGGATCTACTTCAAGCTCTAGAAAAAAAAAGAAGCTGAGAAGGCAGCTTGGGTGGTGGTCAACCAAAAACTGGCCACGAAGGGAAAGGAGTTGGCCTGTTGGAAGATAGGCCAAGGCAAGCTGGAGTGAGAAGTTGAGATCCGAGATGACAAGATAAAGGCTTGCTAAATTCAAACAACCATAGTCATCCCAAATAAAGAAGCTTCAAGAAGACCTCTGTCACCTCGAGCATGAGCTTCGTGAGTGAGATGACATGATAAGTTATTTGAAGGAGGTGATTAAGGTCGAGACGTGTGAGAGTGCCTGTACTTTTGAGCGAGCATGACTGGCTCGCTAGGATGCTCACGGGCTGGGGATAGATTGAAGGAGGAGGAGATCGCTCATGAGAAACTGAGGAAGGATTTGAAGTGACACTATGAGTCATCCCATGTAGAGAGGTAGGAGATGTAGCCCTCGACAATTTAGACTCGAAAGATTATCGCTATTGGATCATCGAGGAGTATCGCCAGGGTATCCTCAGGAAGGTAGAGGTGGCGCTGGCAAGTAAGGCCAGATTTGACTTCATGAGGGCGTAGCCTCTGTCCGATCTCAAGCTTCATCCACTAGCACTGAGATAGAAATGAGAGGAGGAGCGCTTGTTCTTGAGGTCGAGAATGGAGATGAGGATGATGAACAGTCAGCTCAAGGAACAAGCTAGGACTTGAATCATGATAGTTGGGTGAGCCGGGCCGAAGAGGAGAGGGACCAAGTGGTCAGGTCCGAGCCTCAGCTGTCTCCTTCGCAGACTTCTACAGCTGCTGTGCCTGCAGTCTCGAGTTTTGCTATGACTCCCAATATCTCTCTGGCCCCAAGTTTTGCTCAAGCTTCCGCCTCAGTCCTAGATCCAGGTTTGGCCTCAGATCCAGGTTCGGCCTCCTATCCAAGTTCGGCTTCTCAGGAACTTTAATGTATCTCCTTTTTTTGTAAATACTTTTGTGTTGTAAGTACTTTGAACATATAAATAAAAAAGGTTCACTTTTGCCAATTTAAATTGTGTACCTTTGTAGTTGTGTTCTTATATGTTAAAGTATCCACAATCTGCTTTGACCTAGTATAAGTTCGGCTTCAAATTTTAGGGGCGTTTTGAGTGGACGTCAACGCTTTGAGAAACTCTTAGGTTGAGATGACTTGGCTTCATGCCTTAGTTTTATTCCAAAAAGGAACCAAGGTCTTACGAGTTGGAGTCGACCGAGATGGAGACGTGCCCTAGGTTCATTCATGAAGATGATACCAAGGTCTTTGAGTCGAAGACGATCAAGTTGATGATGTGCGTTGGTTTTATCCTAAAAGGGTACCAAGGTCTTACATGTCAGACTCGACCAAGTTAGAGATGTGTATGATTTTATTCTGAAAGGATACCAAGGTCTTACGTGTCAGAGACGACCAAGTTGAGGACGACTCAACCTCATACCTTGAGCTCACTCAAAATGACACCAAGGTCTTGTGCACATGCCTTGGGTTTATTCATGAAGATAATACCAAGGTATTTGTAGTACTGCAAAACATGGCATACTAGGATATTGAAAATATTCATTTATAAACGTTAGTTTTGTAGTGACATTCATTAAGATAACATTTGAAATTTTGTTCCTCTCAAGTTTATCTCTTAGATTGGCCTCCAAGAGGAGGAGCGGCAAACCGCGGAGGAGAGTGAGGGGGAATCCAATTAAGGAGCTCATTCATGAAAGAAGTGAACTGCTGGTGAAGAGAATTAGAATCTATTTGTGTGGATTCATCCAATTAGGCCTGAGTGACAGCCCGTATTAGGCATATCTTCATTACGAGGAACCAAGGACTGGTCTAGGTGATCTGAATCAGCCATCTTGCACAAAGAAGAAGAAGAGACCCCACGATAGGTGCCAAACTATTGATGTTAGATGCTTAACAGCGGGATTTAGGGCTGATTTTGAAGAGCTTAGGGTCTCTTGATCTCTTTTGATGGGTGATCCCTTGATAGGAAGAGAGCCCTGCACATATGCAACACATAGAGGACCAAAATTGGGTTCTTCAGTGATTCCTCCAATGATCAAGTTAGTTATGATCTAAAGGAGAGAAAGGATCTGATATAGTTCTCTCTAAGTATGTAGATATTGCGCACCTTTGGTTAGTAGGCGATGTGCCTATTTATACTGAAATGATAGGGGCATTTGGGTACTTTCGGCTGAGTACGTGTAGTCGGCTTAGTCAGCAGAAACTTTTACAGGTGTCGATATCAGAGAGTCTGAGTCATATTGTGATTAATGCAGTGATGACAGAGAGCTTAAGGTGCCAATGTTGTTCCATGAGTCATAAGGCTTCAGCGGTGGAGTAATGATGATTCTATTAGTGCATTTAATGAGACAATGATTGACTATCATTTAAGAAGTGCGAAGAGCACTGCCTTTTATCTTGGCCTTTGAGAGAGGCGAGAAAAACCGTCTCTTGTCTAGGCCTTCTAGGGAGATGAGAGGTGACACATTTTGTCTTGACCTACGAGGGAGATAAGAAGTTAGTGTGCCTGGGTCGAGTTGGTGTGTAGTCTACTTAAGACACGTGTCAGCTAGCTGACTAAGATTAACCCTTTCTTAATTATATGGCACAACAATAGCCTACATCAACTAACAAAACCCCTTGGATAAAACTTGGGCACTTGGGCTCCAAGAAATTAAAATAAACCATTCATTAGTTTTTGTTAGAAACAATCGATTAGATCATCGATCAGCTAATCAATTAGCTCATTGATTAGTTTATAACAAAATTGTATCTTCTTTGTTGACTTATTGATTCATCTAGTGCTAGGCTTTTGGGCTATGTCTGCTTCCTTTAGGCTTCTTTTGGGCTTCAAGAAGATGTCTTTTAGTCTTCTTTCAACTTTTATTTTAGGATTTCTTTATTTCCTGCAAATTCATAAAACACATGATACTAACAAGTATATTTATTCATTAAAATAGATAATTAGGGTATGAAAGTGCAATAAAATATAGAAATCATAGAGCACATGATATTAGCAAGTATATTTATAATATAGTGGTGAGCTATCCTGCCTTTCATGTGCATGACTCGGGTTCCGGTAATGACACCAAAAACTTTATGTGTTCTACATATAACTTTACAAGTGCAGAACTTGTGTGTGTAGCATTCAAGTGTTAATCCAATGAGGAAGGTGTGTTTGAAGAAAGATCTTAAAGTGGTTCTTGAAATGTGATAGAAAAGTGAGAGTAGAGGTTGGTTGGGTATTGATTTATGCAAATAAAAAAAGGATAAAACAAGAGAAAGATAATAAAACCAAGAGATAATGCAAATAAAAGAGAGGAAAAAATAATCGAGTTATAAACTAGGAATCTAGGATTGAATCCATTTGTCAATTTCTATTTGGATTTAAGAACTACTATCTTTTAATTCTCATATTACTAAATTTCCTAAGCATAGACAGTCAAGTTATTTAAAATAAGTATAACTTATCAGATTCATATCTAAGCAATATTGCCATTCGTGAATAGAATTAGCAACTAGATAGTAATTCTAAAATTTAAAAATGATAAACTATCAAACCATTTAAGATAAATATCACCTATGAAATTCTTTTTTTTTTGCCAATTATTATTCTAGTTGACTATCTTAAGTGTGATCAATTAAGCACAAAAAGAGTGCAATTTAAAAACCAAATAGAAATTGAACTAGCTTCACCTAATCCTAGATATCCTAGATAAATTAGCCATTCATAAATAAAAGCATGAATTAGAAGCAAGAAATTAAATCCTAAAATATGCCATTCTAAACAAGAAATGCAAGAGGGAAGATAACATTTTATATTGCATGGGGTTGGCCACTAATGAAGCAAGTCTTCATCAATAAAAAAAATTAAAAAGGGGAAAACCTTTTATTTCATTGCAAAACTAAAATTTTATAATTTGGAATGCCTTCTCAAAAGGAGTAGCCCTTCTCTCCAAAAAGAAATATACAACTTTATATATTCTTGACCCTCATTCTCTACCATTATTTATAGCCTAGAGCAACCAACAACAGCCCTTGAATCAAATTTCAGCTCTATGAATTCAAAATCAACCATTCATAAGTTTCTGTTAGAAACTAATCGATTAGCTCATTGATTAGCTAATCGATTAGCTCATCGATTACTATGTAATAGAATTGTATCTTCCATGTTGACTTATTGACTCAACTCCTCTTGGGCTTTTGGGCTTTGGGGGCTTCCTCGATGCTTCATTTAGGTTTCAAGTAGAGATATTTTGGGCTCCTTTAATCTTTTATTTGATAATTTCTTTATTTCCTGCAAATTCATAAACCACATGACCTTAGCAAGTATATTTATTTCAAATAAAATAGACAATGAGGGTACAAAAATATAATAAAATATAGTGATCATTCGCAAGTTTAAATTTTTTAGGGGAAAGTTCCTCTTATTTATGAGGCTATTTGTAATTTTCAAAATTTTTTTATAAGGCTCTTTGTAGTTTTGTTTTCTCAAGGGTTTTTTAAAGTTATTTTTTTGATCTCTACGTATTTGACACATATACAACTTTTCATATATGATTTTACATAGAGAGACTGTCTGCCTGAGTTAATTCATAAACTTCTATATTTGACTATAATATATGAATTACTAAAATTTTTATATTTTATTTTCCAAGAGATTGTTTGTAATTTCATATTTTTAGGGGACTGCTTGTAATTTTAGATTTTTTATAGGGTTGCAAAAATTGGAAATTACAAACAATCTTCCCAAAAACAAAAAATTTCGTACAATACCTTAAAAATTATAAATAGCCATTATCGAGGGTTTTTTTGCCAAAATTTATTGGGAACTATTTTGGTTATTTGACTGTACATGAACTAACGATGTTAATTTGAGAGATTTTCACTAAACGTTTGTGGGGTTTCGTAGGGATTTCAAAGGCATTAGGGTTTTAGTGAAATTTAATTTTCAAAGCACAAGCATAGTTAAAAAAGAAACTCAAGAAGAGCAAATAAATTGGATATAAAAAGCAAAGAAACCAAACCCACCTATATGGGCAAGGGCATAAGGCTTGTGCTCCTTTATATAATAAAGAGAAATTGGTGAACTATCCCTAAATATACCAAAAAGCATCACGAGTTCCTCTATTCTATTAGAAGATGACATATGTAAAATTAATTTTAATTTCTAAAGTCATCAAAGTACAACTATTCATATCCATAAATAGAAAATTCTATCCATTAAAAATTAAAAATTCTAATAATTAAATCTTTAATAATCCTCTTAATCAAATTATAACAATCCATAATTTAAAAATCTCAAACAATTGTTATGTGACCCTCCTTAATTTTTTAAAGGATGAATTTCTATAAATCTCCTATTTCATTGGGTATTTAGCACTACATCCCCAAATTGTTTGCATATCTCAAAAACAAAATGTAAAAAAATTGTCATGCTGTCTTCTTTAAGTTTTTAAGGAGTGAATTTCTATGAATCTCCCATATCTTTAGGCATTTAGTAGTAAACCACCAAAATATTTGTAACTCTCGGCAAAACCCGGGAATGTTTGATTTTTTGCATTTAACCTTCAAAATAGGGTTATCCTAGAGAAATTAGTGAACTATCCATAAAGGCACTATAAAGTGTGATGCATATAAAAAGTGTCACATATTAAATCCCCAATAAAAAATTTGATGTGTCTCTCTATTCTATTTGAAAATGACACGTGTACTTAATTTTATCTCCCATAAAATCCTCACCAAATTAAAACTATTAACATGCATAAATAGAAAATTCTATCTATAAAAAATCTAATAATTAAATCTTTGTTAATCTTAATCAAGGCATAACTATCCATAAATAAAAATTTTAAAAAATTGTTATACCCCTGGGAAATCTAAAATTACAAAATACCCTTAAAATCTAAATATTGCAAAAAATGGTAAAAATTCCAAAACTATAAATGGTCCCTAAAAATTTAAAAATTGTAAACAACCCCTTGAAATATCTAAAAACAATAAATGCCCCCCTAAAAAATTTGACAATTACAAATAATTGCATAAAAATCCAAACGTTCAAATAAACACATAAAAGATCTGAGAATTACAAAAAAACACCATAAAGCTGATAATGGCAAATAGCAGTCTTAAAAATCTAAAATTACAAACAACATCGTAAAAATTTAATATTGCAAATAAACCTTTTAAATGAAAATATATATATATATATAAGCCGCTGATAATCATATTTTTATTACAATTTTACACCCTCATTATCTATTTTATATCAAAAAATATGTCACTAATAACATGTTTTATCTCAATTTGTAAGATAATGAAGAATTAATGAATAAAAGATAAAAAGAACTCAAATTTCCTCATTTTCAACCTTTTATTGAAGCCCGGGATCAAGCGAAGTAATGTA
>JBAKGM010019269.1:0-10888 GCA_037177215.1 Asparagus racemosus | reverse complement strand
CTCTCTCTCTCTCTCTCTCTCTCTCTCTCTCTCTCTCTCTCTCTCTCTCTCTCTCTCTCTCTCTCTCTCGATTCTTCAATTCTCTTCATCTTCACCTTCTTCCTCTCAAAAGTTACTCTCCTTTTCCTTCATCATCAAACCTTGAAGTCATTCCTTACGATTCCATGTCAAAATCCTCGCAACCTCTCTTCCCCTGCTTGGAGAGATCTCATCAAATCAAGCATGTAAATTTGTTCAAAATTGTCCATCAACCCAACTTTTATTTTCTCATCAAATTTGAAAACTTCTTAATTTGTAGGAAGAATTTTGAATTGGTATCGCAATTTTTGTAGGCTAACCCAATATTTTTGTCCATTTTTTAACTTTTAGCCTAATGGCAGTTCATTTTCCTTCTTAAAAATTCATCATTTTCATGGATTATAACAAACAATTACAATTTAGTTTTTTCCATAAAATTTATCATTTTCATGGGCTAAAACTAACAATTGTATTCCTTTCATCTATGTTGATCCAACTGCAGACATATTTTAAAATTTACAATTTTTATGGACTACAACCAATGATTTTTATCTATTTTCGGTTGTTTCAAACCAAATCACAATTTAGTTTTCTTTCTGTGAAATTCACCATTTGCATGACTATAACCCACATTTTTGATCATTTTCATCTGTTTCAATTCAATGCCAATTAATTGGCGTACTTCAAAATTCATAATTTTTGTAGGTTGTAATGTAAAATATTTGTTTATTTTCATCTATATCAACCCAATGACAATTAAAACTTTATCATTAAAATTCACTATTTTCATGGATTATAACCAATGTGGTTTACATATTCATTTATTTCAACCCAGTAACAATAATTGTTGTACTTACAATAATTATAATTTTCTATGGCTATAACTCTCTATTTTTATCCATTTTTCATCATTTCATCCCAATGCCAGTCAAGTTTTCTTTTTTTAAAATTCACCATTTTTTAATGTTATAACTCGCAATTTGTGTCCAATTTCATCTGTTTTAACCCAATGGCAAGTAATTGGTATACTTTCAAAATTCTCAATTTTCATGCGTTATAACTCTTGATTATTTAGTTTTCTTTCCACAATATTCATGAGTTTTCTACACAATTTTCATAGGCTAACCCCTCATTGTTTTCCCTTTTTTCTCATTTCGATCTAATGGCAATTAAGTTTTCATTCTTAAAAATTCATCATCACTATGAACTATAACATATAATTTTTTCAATTTTCATATGTTTGGACCCAATGGCATTTAATTGGCATACTTCAAAATTCATAATATTAATGAGTTATAATCCAGAATTTTTTCCATTTCATCTATTTCGATCCAAGGACAACTAAATTTTCTTTCTTTAAAATTTACTATTTTTATAAACTATAACGCACAATTTTCTCCATATTCATCTATTTTGACCTGATGAAAATAATTGGAGTACTTTAAAATTCTCAATTTTCATGGCTATAGTCCATGATTTTTATCCATTTTCGATAGTGTTGACCCAATTGCGATTTAGTTTTTTTTTCTACAAGATTTATGAGTTTCATGGGCTGTAACTCATAATATTGACCATTTTCATCTATTTCAACCAAATGACAATGAATGTCGTACTCTAAAAATTTACAATTTTCATAGTCTAACTTGCAATTTTTGTCTTGTTTGGTTGTTTCGACCAAATCAAATTTTAGTTTTGTTTCTGTAAAGTTCACAATTTCATTGACTATAACTCATAATTTTATCAAATTTTATCTATGTGGATCCAAAGAAAATTAATTACTATAATTCAAATTTTGTAATTTTCATTAGTCTATATTTTTTGCCCATTTTCATCTATTTTGATCCAATGGGAATTAAAAAAATTACTTAAAGTTTACGATTTTTATGGACTATAACATATAACTTTTTCCATTTTTATATGTTTCCATCCAATGGTAATTAACTAGCATACTTCAAAAATCGCAATTTTCATGGGCTATATAACCCACTATTCTTGTCCATTTTCAGTCATTTCAATCACTTACAATGAAGTTTTCTTTCCTTAAAAATTCACTATTTTCATGGAGTATAACCCACAATTTACTCAATTTTTGTATATTTCTAACTAATGACAGTTAATTGGAAAACTTTAAAATTCACCATTTTCATGTACTACAACTCACATTTTTATCCATTTTCATCTAGTTTCATCTATTTTGACACAATTGTAATTCATAGGGGTACTTCAAGAATCATAATTTTCATGAGTGATAATCCATAACTTTTTTTTCCATTTTCTATCATTTTGGCCCAAAGAAATTTTGTCTTCTTTTCTCAAAATGTATCAATTTCATAGACTATAACCCACAATTTTGTTCATTTTTCATCTATTTTGAACAGGCACAATTTTTATTTATTTATTTTTTGTTTTAGCCTAATTGAAATCAATATACAAAGTTCAATGTTTTCACAATATTCATGACTATAAGCCTCGATTTTTGTCTATTTTGATCCATTTGAATCTAATGAAATTAATTATCTGTACACCAAATTGATGATTTCTACAATTTATAATCCATATTTATTTATCTTTTTTATTTGTTTTAGCCTAATGGAATTTAATTACGCGTACTTAAAAATTCATAGTTTCACGGGTCATAATTTTTGTTCATCTTCATCTTTGACTCAATTTCAATTACTAAGGCATACTCCAAAATTTATAATTTTCATAGGCTATACAGTCCATGTTTTTAGTTACTTTTTATTCGTTTCAATCTAATGCAAAAAATAAGTATGCATGCTTCAGAATTAATGATTTTCATGGACTAACACACGATTTTCATCATTTCATATTTTTCGATCCAATGACATTTAATTTAGAGTACTTCAAAACTCGCAGTTTTCGTTAGCTACAACCCATAATTTGTGTCTATTATCGTTCATTTTGAACACAACTACTACAAATTATGCTTACTTTAAAAATGACTAAATACAAGATTGTTCTAAAAAGTAACACTACTTTACCATTTTGGTGTAAAAAGTGACGTTTGTGACAATTTAACCTAAAAAGTGACAAATTAGAGACACATAGGCCTTTCTAATCACTTGAAGCAATTTTTAAGCGTAAACACTAAGAGATTATTTCATATATACCCCTCAAATCTCCCATATTTTCAGATTTATGACGTCAAGTCCTAAATTTTGTAAAAAATCATCTCTCTCTGTCACTTCCTACCATCTCCTCCCTCCCCCTCACCATCTCCTCCATTCTTTTCTCCTCCCAATACTCAATGTCTCCTCCTCTCTCCCACTTATCCTCTCTTTCTCCAACTCCAACTCTTCATAAGTTCTTTAGTTTCTCTCTCTCTTCTCTGCACTCTCTCTCCTCTTCACACACACACACACACACACACACTCTCTCTCTCTCTCTCTCTCTCTCTCTCTCTCTCTCTCTCTCTCTATCTCTCTCTCTCTCTCTCCCCCCTCTCTTGCTCTCTCTCCCCCTCTCTCTCTCATAGCCATTTAATTCTCTTCATAAATACTCTTTACTTCTTCATTTTCTTCTCTTCAGAATAACTAAAAATTTCCCCCTTTGCATGGTTACAAACACAACAAGTAATGATAAAGGTGAGGGTACTTTCATAGTTATTAATGGCTCTATCGAATTGATTATCTTGAAATATCCAAGTGTCAAAAAGGCTTAACCTCCCCTTGCAATATTTGTCCTTGATATTCCAACCGGAAAGGGGAAAAAATTCAATTTTGCAATTGAACATGATAAGGACCTGAGATTAATATTTGAGTATAGTCTTCATAATAGATATACATACATTAACTTGTATGTTACTACAGTTATAGATGCTTCAACTTCTGAGAACAACCAAAGAGCTCCAGAATATGTACAAGCAATCATAATTTTTAACAATTTATTTTTGAAATTATAGTAATAGATATTAAAGGTATACATTAGATGTCAAGGTTTTTAAGTTGGTTGTTAGCCTTTCAAATTAGTGATATTTTTAATTGGCTTGTAACTACAAGCATTATATGTTAATATTCTTAGTTATTTGTTAACCATTAAAATTAGTTGTCAAGGTTTTTAGTTGGTTTTTAACCTTATGAGTTAGTTGTGAATATTTTAGTTAGCCCTTATAGATTAATTGTTGAGATTATCCGTTGATTGTTAACCTTATGAGTTAGTTATAAATATTGTAGTTAATTGTTAACCTTGTAGATTAGTTATTAAGGTTATTAGTTAGATGTTAACCTTATGAGTTAGTTGTGAATATTTTAATTAGTTCTTAACCTTAAATATTAGTTATTAAGGTTATTAGTTGGTTGTTAACTTTATGAGTTAGTTGTGAATATTTTAATTAGCTATTAAAGTTTACAGTTGATTGTTAAGCTTTATAGTTGTTTGTCAACCGTATTAATCTAATTCTATGTTTTCACCTTTACAAAATTATTCTGACGGCCAATTCCCAATGCTCATCCGCTAACCTGAGTCAATTATATAATGATGAGAGTATTCCTAACAACAATCCTTCTGGGACACTATCATGATGATTAATGACATGATTAACAACCAAACCAATATTCTAGCTGAGTGTCACACAACCATACTTGAAGAGGGACAAAAATTTGATAGTGCTTCGGAACTTAGATTAGCACTACCATACTATTCTATATGAAAAAGGTTCAAGTATGATTTTACCATAATGAGCAAAAACGTATAAGAGTGCATTGCTGATATAAAGACACACACAACTACCCTTGGATGTTGTTCGCTTCTCCATTTCAAAATTGCTCTACTATATCTATAAAGAAATTCCAAGTTACTCACATTTACGGTCAACATAGAGCTAATGTAGGTAAACGAAGGGCATCGTGCAGATTCATTATGATCCAAATACAAGGTATTCTAATGGTTAGGCCAGACCTCCAGCCAATTGCTATCAAGAATGGCTTTTGCTCACAATACGACATTATGATTAATTGCAGCAAGGCATGGCATAATAAAAAGAGCACAACATGAACTGTTTGGTGATGATGATGGGGCTTACAATTCACTAAGATGGTAGCATTCATCTTCTTAAACACTTATATCTTAGTTGTTGTATTTATGTATTAGTTGTTAAAGTTAACACTTAGTTGTTAAGGATAACCCCTAATTTGTTAAGGTTACAACTTAGTTATTAATGCTTACTTGTCAAGTTTATTATTTAGTCGGTAAGCTTACTGTTTAATTGTTAAGGTTACATTTTAATTGTTAAGTTTATTGATTAGTTGTTAAGGTTGGTGCTTACTTGTCAACCTTACTACTTATATATTATTTGTTAATGTTAATGATTATTTGTTATATTTATAAAGGTATGAAATCAAGGTTAAAGCTACAAATTTGGGAAGCTGTGTTGCCATTAATGAGCTTGACGAGAGGCATTTGTTCATAAGTTATAACGCCTATATTCAAGAGTTCATTGCTAGATGTAGGCCTCTTTTGTTCTTGAATGAGACATTTTTAAAGGACGTTACAAAAGTATATTACTTAATGCTACAGGATATGACTGAAACCAAGGAATATTTTTGATTACTTATTGTATTTGCAACCAGGAGAATGAAGAAAATGTGAAGTGGTTCTTACAAGGAGTGTGGTCCATACTATATGATAGAAAAAATCCTTACAATCTTCCACATCAACTAATTATAATTTTTAATATTGACAAGGGTATTAGAGTAGCGATCAAAGAATTCTTTCCAAATGCACCACATTCTAAGTGTGTCTTTCATCTAGCAGATAATTTCAAAAAAAAAGATGAAGGAGTTGGGACATAAGGCAAATAACGCTCAAATATTGGGTGACTTGTTGCATTTCACAACTTTTAAGTTCACAATATCTAAATGGAATGATTACATGAAAGAATTAGATTTGATAAATCATAAAGTTTATGTTACTGTAATGATTACTCCCAGAGAGATGGAAAAATGCTTATTTCACTGGTATAAGGTATGATGTTTATGAGTTTGTTCTCAAGTTTATTGCTTAGTTGTCAACATTATAGATTAGATATTAAGGTTAATGATTAGTTGTGAAGGCTTCACCTTACTTGTGAAGTTTACATCTTAGTTGTGAAGCTTAAAGCTTAGTTGTCGTGGTTACAGATTAGTTGATAATGTTACATATTAATTGTTTAAGTTTACAGATTAGTTGTCAAGGTTATAGTTTAGTTATTAAACTTGCTAATTAGTTATTAACATTATAATTATTTATTAAGTTTACAGTTTAGTTGTTAAGGTTAATGTTTAATTGTTAATGTTAAAGTTTAGTTGTTAATGTTACAGCTTAGATGTTAAACTTATGAGATTTTTTTAGTGTTATGTACAGGTCTGGTCATGTTACTTTAAATGTTCCCGAGTCCTTCAATAGTTGGATAAGAAAGGCACGAATTTTATGAATCTTACCTTTGGTGGAGACGATACGCAAGCAAATTATAGAGCGTATGCATGATAGAAGGGTTTTGGCATCGAAATAGGTTGGATACTTATGTCTAGAAGCTAAGATAGTATTCAGAGATAATATCCATCAATAAAGCTGCTTAAATGTTAAACATGCAACTGAAGATATTGCGAGGTTGAATTTAATAAAATGTACCATGTAGATTTGAAGGCATGGACATGTACGTGCAGGTCTTGGGATGCCACAAGCATTCCTTACAAGCACACGTGTGCTAGAATTACGTGGATGGGATGTGATATTTATCATTATTGTGATTGGTTTATGAGTGTTGAAGCATTTGAAAGAAGTTATGAACCAATCCAATTTCCTATTTCGGATTACGAGAAGCATGTTGTACCCTCAGAACAACAGCAGCTAAAGCCTCCCTTTATTGGAAAAAGACATAGAAGACCATGTACTAGACGAAGGAATAATAGATCACTGAATACCCGTCTAGTTATGTGTTCTTGATGCCACATTGAAGGTCATAATTGAGCAACATCCAACAAGCCAATCTAGTTTTTAAGCTTGTATGTACGTTGTTAAGGTTTTAAGTTAGTTGTCAACCTTTTCTATTAGTTGTTAACATTTTGAGTTAGTTGTTAAGGTTTAAATTTAGTCGTCATTCTTTTATATAAGTTGTTAACCTTCCAAGTTAGTTATTAAGGCTACAGTTTATTTGTCAAACTTTTGTATTTGTTACTAACTTTTTGAGTTAGTTGTTAAGGTTCTAAGTTAGTTGTCAAACTTTTATGTTTTCTATTCAAACTATATATTAGTTGTTAAATCTTTGAGATTGTTGCCAAACTATTTAGTTACTTTTCAAACTATTGTGTTTACATATGTTTTAAACTATTAACCTTTTGTTGCCAAACTTACAAACAAAAAACATCATACCATAAACAAAAAAAATTTACAACTATAATGATTACAACCATAATATTTACAATCATGTTGAAATTTTCTGAGAACCATTTAAAATTATGTTTAAAGGTGGACATACCTATGATCCCTCTATTATTGTGTCATCACATTGTTTATCAAATATGTATGCATCTTCATCGTCAAGTTGATCAATGAGTTTTTTTATTCTCCCTTTGATGTGTAAATGAGCGGCTAGCTTCACCCATATTACCCATGTTGAATGATCTTCTGGAGTGAGGTGCAGTACATCTTTGCCTTCAAGTATGGCTTTCATATATAGGTACATGTAAATTCCAACGTGGTAACTACAAACAAACAAATATAAATCATTAACAACTAATCTACAAATTTAACAACTATGCTACAAAGTTAACACTCATGCTATCCACTTAACAACTAAACTATAATATTAACAACTGATTTGTAACATTAACAACTAAACTGTAACATTAAAAACTAAACTGTAACCATAACAACTAAATTGTAACCTTAACAATTAAACTATAACCTTAAAAACTAAATTGTAAATTTAACAACTAAACTATAACCATAACAACTAATGAATAAAGTTAATAATAAGTAGAGTTTTTGAAAACTTACAATCCTTTTTGCTCCTAACATGGAACAGTTTCATCTCGAAATACAATGTGTACATTTTTCTCGTCGAGTCCCACTTTCATATAATTGAAGAATTTGAGTATATTAAGCACAGATTCCCTATGATCAAAATGATCTTTGAGGGAGGTATAGTGTTTGGCAATATTCTTTTGAAGATCAACTTGAAGAATATGCCAATGATCATGTTGGACAATAGGAATTAATGAGATATTAACTCTAGCATAGATGAATTTCTCATTGAAAAGATTATAAATTTCATTGTAGATAACTTCACAACATGTATTTTGTGCGGTAATGACAAATAAATAGGTTAGTGACAAATGTCATGTATTAATCATCAATATATCAACTAAAGTAAAGGTGTTGTGAGCATAATCATCAGTATATCAACTAAAATAGAGGATGTCATCAATTCTACTGCAACGTCATCATCATATCACATCATCATAGTGATCATTAAGTAAATTATAATTTAAAATACAACTGTATTGAACAAATATTATTTTAAGTTGATCTTTAATTATGTTCTTATTTGGATATGCATTGAGCGAGCCTGTCCACTTAAAGTGGTAACACATAAACATAATCATAATCATAATCACATAATAGGTACTAATCTCAGAGTTCTCTTACCAACTAACTCACCTTAAGTCACGACTCACCTTATTACTTATCCACCATCTTTATGGTTATTTAAGTTGTACATGTAGTGTTACACACTAATTCCCGATCCTATGGATAGCAAATCAATGAGTTTAAGAAGGGCTAACAAGTCAACACAGTTGGCAACTAATCGCCCGGTGGACCACTTAGTAGACTAACCTAAAATCAGTGAAAATTCCATAGATTAGGAAACAAATCTCTACACTCGTCTACATGTACAATAATTATGGTGCAATTCCTATTAACATCAACATTCAGCACCATTCATCTTGTAATTATAGTTACAATATCATTTAAAACATCTACAAATATATTCATTAATTTATATCCATGTGCTGAGTTATTTAAGTGGCAAAATACTCCATAATCTAGAGTAGGTATCTCAAAGGAATACTCCTACACCTCCAATTAATCAAATGCTCCCTTGAGTTACATAATTTATAATAACATTACAACTTCCTATCAATTTTTTAAGTGTCAAGTCTCTTTGAACATAATTGGACCATTATAAAATATTTATAATGAAACAATCAAAGTTGGTAGTTAAACAACATATTGTCAAGCTGATACGGTTAAGATTCATTATTTAAATAACTACTAAAACACACTAGCATTTAGTGATACATACAACTCTCTAGAATAAATTTAGAGTATAGAATGGCTCTTACAATTATTCATATATTGGAAATTTGGTTCAATTGGATTAAATATGAAAGTGAGGTGTAAAAATATCCAATTAAGTCTAAACATATTTCTACAAATGATATCAATATACGGGTAAAGTTTTGGTGTAATGGTTTTCATCATAATTTGCTTAACAGTGGTGGTCTTCTTCCCTCGCTACGACCTTCTGGCTCTTTCTTTCCTTCAGCCTTGACTGCACCAAATGTGATGAATCTCATCACAATAAAATTGACAACGGTTGAAGACTATTTAACTTGGAAGACACAGCTCACCACATTGTTGATTTCTCATAACTTACTCGGCTTTGTTGATGGATCGTGTCCTCCTCCGCAAATGTATACTGACAGTGCTCAACTCAACCCTCTTCTGTGCATGTTAAGGACAAAACCACAGGGAAGTGTAGGATCGCTGATCTAATACACTAAAAACACTAAAGGGTGGGTGAATAGTGTTTTTATAAAAATATGCAAAATAGATTATAAATTGCAATAAAGATAGCAACAATCACAGAAAATAATCAACACAAATATAAGAGATTTTATACTGGTTCCACCTCCCCGGTGTACATCCGGTCCCCAAGCAAATCACGCTTGAGATTTCCACGATGATTTTGAAAAATAATTACAAAATGAAAAAGTAAACTTGACCAATTTGCAAGACCCTACAAATTGCATACAAGCTCTACACTAAGAGATCAACACCTCTCAAAACCCGAGAGAAAACGTTTATGAATCAAGAACAATAATCGCCAAAAGCCTTGATGTATTGTGATGTGTAGCAGTGGCTTAAGAATCTTTTTAAACTCTGGAAAACGCCCAAGTGATTTGTATTTAATAACAAAGACACAAAAATCAGTGAATACTATTTTTTCAAGTTTTTCTCTCTTTTTAATGTTAAAAAATCAAAGGTTATGGATGAATAAAGTTGTATATATTTCTGAACTTTTAACTTATATATATCCCTTTGAAAAGACACTTTTTCAATTAAAGAAATAGATATAAATGGCTAACAACAGACAGGAATTCAAAAATTAAAAAGACAAAAAACTGTCTTTGTAGTCGACTAATAGTCATAGTAGTAGACTATTTTGTAATTTTACAGAAACTGTATATTAAGTGTAAAAGCTTAGTAGTCGACTATAATATGCACAGTAGTCGACTATTCTGTATTTTGACAGAAACTGTGTTTTAAGTATAAGTTCTTAGTAGTCGACTATACTGTGCATAGTAGTCGACTCTACAATAAAATACAGAATCTTGAAATATGCCTAAGTCTTAAGTAGTCGACTACACTGTATATTAGTTGACTATTTTGTGAAAAGACAGAAACTAATATTTAGACACAAAACTTTACTAGTCGACTACTATTCTAATTAGTCGACTATTAAGAGATAAAAATGATATGAATGCAATGTTTTAAGACTTAAAAAATAAATGTGTGTGTGTGAGTGATCAAGGCTTGTACATATATTCTAAGAAAAGAAGATATATAAAAGATTTACATGGATTTA
>JBAKGM010019268.1:0-10889 GCA_037177215.1 Asparagus racemosus | reverse complement strand
TCCTCCCCCATAGGTTAGCATCATTTTTTTTGTTTAAACACCCCCTCATAACCCCCCCCCCCCCCCCGCAGTAACTCTTGATGTTGATGTCAGAGATCACACAGTCAATAATCACTATTGGATTAATATTCGAATGAGTGGAGTCCGCTCTCGCTTCTAATGCCCGGTGGTTATTGACTGTGTGATCTCCGACATCAACAGTTACCGTGGAGCCTCCTTTCTTCTTCTAGCAACCATGTCAGGTGCTGATGATCTTACAAGATTGGGAAACCTACCAATAGGCTATATTACTCAAGCCTAACTCTAAGAATCTACTAAGAAGATCACCCAAACAATGCAAGCTCAGCTCAAGGCCTTTGCCCACGAGCTCTTCAGCCATTTCTCCGCTCCTGCGGCGTAGCAAGCTACCTCAGCTACGCCCTAGTTTTCTACTAGCCGCCATTCTACCACCCATGGGGCTCATCCTCTCATCATGCAGTACGTGTCGTCGCCAGAGACTCCTCTTATCACCAAGACAAGAAGGGACTGCCATGAGCATGCATCCCAACCACTGCAGATGCAGCCAGCTTCTCGCAGGAACCCTACCCTCCAACTTTAAATCTGAGAGGCAATAGCTAAGAGCCCTAGGCCCAGTCACTGCAAGATGGATCCAATAGCAAAAGCCTCGAGACTCCCTCGCACAGAACACACAGGGACAACCCCCTCAGCCCATGAGCAGACATGCGAATGCAATCAGGCATATAGACCCATTGGCGATGCCATTAGCGGGAATACCCCTTTCATTGACTCAATCATGAAGACACCTGCCGAGAAATTCAAGATGCCAACAATAGAGAAATAAAAGGGTGAGGGAGACCCAACAGCATATGTCTAGAACTATTTTGATACTATGAGCATGTTGCAAGTACCCGAGGCAACTATCTGTCGCTGCTTCTCAGTCACACTAACAGGGAGTGCCAAGATTTGGTGGAATGCCCTAGAGAAGAAGTCCATTGGCAGCTTTGAGGAGCTCAGTCAAAAATTCATTTACCACTTCCTAGCTGACTCCAAGCCTAAGTTACCTCCTCACGTGCTCATCCACACTAAGCAAGAGCCTGATGAAGATCTCAGAGCCTATTTCAGGAGATTTCAGGCAAAGAGATTAGAAGTTGAAGATCCAAGTAGTCTAATTGTCATGGCGGCTCTAGTGGCAGGATTGCGATCAGGCGATTTATCTAAAGCTCTCGTCAGGAAACTAGTGAGGAACTATGAGCACTTGATAGCCAAAGCTCATAGTTATATGAACATGGAAGATATCGAAGCTTACAAAGTAGCGGCAGCTACAGCCGAATCTAGTCAAGGAGCTGTTCCCACACCATCGGCCGTCCCCTATGCGGCACCAGTAGCTCCCTTACCAACTCAGCCGACTCCATTGGTAGCGCCAGCCGCGACACCAATTGCCCTGTCACTAATTAAGTCAGCTCAAAATCCTCTCAGACGGGAAGAGATGAGAAATGTTTCGAGGAACCATCTACCCAGAAATAACAACCGCAATGATCAGTTTGACAGGAGAGATGAAAGGGGAGCAGCTGCTCGTCCTCCGGTTTTCACGGTCCTCAACACATCTCTCTCCAGGGCTTTTGTTAAAGTGCAGGAGGTAGGACTTCTTACTACACGTCCTCCGCAAATGAGATCGGATCCTCAGAAGAGAGATATGCAGCAATTTTGTCGATATCACATGGATCACAGTCACGATACTAGCGACCGTCGTGTCCTCTAAAGAGACATTGAAGACTTCATCTAGAGAGGATTTTTGAAGAACTTAGTTGCACATAATGACAAGAGGGACCCACCTCCCAGGAGAGATGAGCGGAAGACCCGCTCTCGGTCACCTCGACCTCAACCAGCGCCTGACCATCGAGATATCGGGCAGAGTAGCAAAGGGTGCATTCACACTATTAGTGGCAGTCCCACTTTTGGAGGAGAATCCAACAATGCTCGCAAAAGATATGCCAAGCATTCTCTACGAGTTGAGAGCTACGACAAGAAACCCCGAATGGATATGTCCATTTCATTCAGCAACGACGACTTGGAAGGTGTTGAGACGCCTCATGGTGACCCCATTGTCATTTCAGCTAATATTGATGGTTTCGAGGTGAAGAGGATCAATGTGGATACCGGGAGCTTTGTTGATATTCTATTTTTGGATG
Source organism: Asparagus racemosus (assembly GCA_037177215.1). Classification (NCBI taxonomy): domain Eukaryota; kingdom Viridiplantae; phylum Streptophyta; class Magnoliopsida; order Asparagales; family Asparagaceae; genus Asparagus; species Asparagus racemosus. The sequence goes on along the minus strand of JBAKGM010019268.1, from coordinate 8,700 downwards.
CATTCAACTGCATGGGCATTGATTGATCCAAGTTGCAACCCTCTAGAGGCCCTTTCATTAGCTTCACAGGATACTCTCAACTGCTAGAAAGATTGATCACTCTCCCCCTAACGGTCGGTCATCCCCCTGCCAGTCGACAGTTGATGTCCAATTTGTGATAATGGACATCAAGTCAGCTCACAACATCGTACTGGGCAGGACTGCTCTTCATCTCTTGCGGGCCATCCCCTCCACCTATCACCAGATGATCAAATTCCCAACCCCTGAAGGAGTTGGTGTGGTTAAAAGTGACCAACGAGAAACCAGAGCCTATTATGTGCTCTCAACCAAGGGGAAGGGGGTGGCCAAAGCCATGCCCATCAAGAAGATGGGTCTCCAGCTTGAGAAAAAGATGGAGCGAGAAAGGACGACTCCCGTTGAGGACTTACATGAGATCCCAATTGACAACGGAGACGAGAAGATGCTCAAGATAGGATCAAATCTCACAGAACCACTGCGGGGAGCATTGATTTCCTTCCTCCTAGAAAACCTTGATGTGTTTCCTTGGGGACCGGAAGATATGCCAAGCATCTCCCCCGATATCATCAACCATGAACTCTCCGTCGACCGACACAGCAAGCCGGTTTGACAAAATAAAAGACACCTTGGTCTTGAGCAACATAAAGTAGCAGTACCAGAAGTCGTCTGACTTTTAAAAGCCAGTTTTATCTAGGAAGTTCAATATACAGAGTGGCTAGCCAATGTGGTGCTAGTAAAGAAAGCTAACAACAAGTGGAGGATGTGTGTAGATTACATTGACCTCAACAATGCTTGTCCAAAGGATAGCTACCCTTTATCACGCATAGACCAATTGATGGATGAGAGTGCGGGGCATGAGTTGCTGAGCTTCATGGATGCTTTCTCAGGCTACAATCAGATCCTCATGGCGGAGCATGATCAAGAAAAGGCATCTTTCATCACTGACCAAGGGACGTATTGCTACAAAGTCATGCCCTTCGGTCTTAAGAATGTAGGAGCAACATATTAGAGATTGGTCAACAAGATCTTCAGACATCAAATTCGCCAGAATGTGGAAGCTTACGTGGACGACATCTTGGTAAAGTCAAAGCTAGCTTCTGCACATATAGCCGATCTTGACGAGACTTTTTCTGTCCTTCGACATTACCGCATGAAGCTCAACCCAGCCAAATACGCTTTTGAAGTAAAGTTGAGAAAATTCCTTGGGTTCATGATCACCCAAAAAGGCATTGAGATCAACCCAGAGAAAATAGCCGCCATTGAGCGACTACCCGAACCGCGCACCGTGAAGGACATTTAGAAGCTCAACGGCAAAATAGCCGCTTTACGGCGCTTCCTTTCTAACTCAGTTGAGAGAAGTCTCCCTTTCTTTAAGATATTAAGGGGGAACGAAGGATCCCAAGAAAAAGATGGAGTGGATAGAGGATTGCTGCACGGCATTCAAAGAGCTCAAAGAGTACATGAGTACCAAGCCGCTATTAAGCCAAGCCGTAGAGGGATAGACCCTATATCTCTACTTAGCTGTCTCCCCCGAAGCTGTCAGCTCTATCCTAGTTCGAGAGGAGGACCATATTTAAAAGCCATTGTATTACGTCAGCTGGATCCTTAGAGCAGGAGAGCTGAACTATCCACTGATCGAGAAGGCATCCTTCGCCCTCATTACAATTGCTCGTAGGCTCCCTCCCTATTTTCAAGCACATTCCATCATCGTGTGGACCAGCCTACCTTTGAAGAAAGCCCTAGGAAGTCCTACCACCTCAGAGAGAAAGGTTGCATGGTCAATCGAGCTCAGCGAATATGATGTACAATTTGAACCTAGAACAACAATCAAAGCACAAGCTCTTGCTGATTTTCTCATAAAATCGACCTTGCCAGATAACGAACCAGTAGTACCCCCACCCTCTGACAAGTCAGTATCTACAAAAAAGCAAAATGCAAAGACAACAACTCTCCCTATGTGCCCCGCTCCTGAGTGTGATTCGCTCGAATTCACTTATTGGTGGTTACTGAAGGTGGACAGATCATCAAGTGAAACCGACAGTGGACCATGTGGTTTTACATAGTCCAGATGGCATAGTTACTGGACAATCTATTGCCTTTAAGTTCCCAGCTTCAAGCAACGAGGCTGCGTATAAAGCACTCATTGCCAGCCTCCGAGCCATTCTCGCAGTCAAGGCCGAGAATCTATATATATTAGCCGACTCCCAACTTGTAGTTCATCAAGTTAATGGCAAATATGTGGCCAAAGACAAAAGGATGATTCAGTACTTGAAGATAGCCAAGGAGTTGCTAGCTCAATCGACCAACTTCAAAATCGCTCAGGTCCCCCGCGCCCACAATGCTCGAGCGAACGCTTTATCGAAGCTTGCATCGACTAGCTCCGTGGGCCACTCCAGACCTATCTACACTGACACACTTAGTTATCCCAGCATTGCAGAAACCTCTACAAATGTCACGCAAGCAGACGTAGCACTAGAACCCTGTTGGATGGATCCCATCATCCAATTCCTAACAAGCGGAAGCACACCCTCGGATGCTGCTAAAACTAAGAGTTTACAGAGAAATGATTGCCGCTATCTCATTTTAGACAATCAGCTTTATCGATTGTCTTGCTCTAACAATGGTGTGGGGCCCTACCTTTGATGTCTATGGCTAGGTGAAGCCGACTATGTCCTGAGGGAAATTCATGAAGGCGTTTGTGGAAATCATCAAGGAGCGAGAACGCTCACTTAGAAAGTCATTCGACAAGGATATTTTTGGCCTATCATAATAGCCAACTCCATGAAGCTCGTTTCAACTTGCAAAAAGTGTCAATTCTTCTCTAAGATCCCATGAGCTACTGCAACAGAGCTAACTCCCAGTTTGAGCCTCATTCCTTTTGCCCACTGGGGATTGGACATATTGGGACCCCTTCCTCTCGCTTCAAGACAGCGAAAATTTCTAATTGTCACTATCGATTATTTCACCAAGTGGATCGAAGCTGAACCCCTAGCAAAGATTGGAGAGGGCAACATTACTAGCTTTGCTTGGAAGTCCATCATATGCCGGTTCGGTGTCCCTGATCACTCATCACAGACAATGGCGCCCAGTTTAGAGGCAAAGGATTCCAAGACTTTTGCGAAGAATGGGGAATCCAACTCAAGTTTACCTCAGTTGCTCATCGCAAATGTAATGGACTAGTGGAAGCTGCTAACAAATGCATCCTACAAGCTATAAAGAAGAAGGTAGATAAGGTGGTCAGAAATTGGGTTGAAGAATTGCCAAGCATCCCGTGGTCCTATCGTACGACTCACAAGAATTCTACTAGTGAAAGTCCCTTCAAATTAGCTTATGGAGTAGAAGCATTGACCCCAATGGAAGTCGGCATGCCCACCATTCGTCTACAACACTTCGATGAAGATTCAAACTCCACAGAGCTTCGAGTAGAATTAGATCTCATAGATGAAGTACGAGCTAAGGCACTACACAATCAAATTGTCAACCAACAACGAGTCGCCAGATACTACGACAGCAAAGTTCGACCGAGAAGATTTTGTGTCGGCGACCTCGTCTTGAGGAAGGCAATGTTTGACATGGACACCAAGCGTGGCAAACTGGCACCCAATTTGAAAGGACCATACACCGTCCTCGAAGAACTACAACCCGACACATACAGGCTGAGAAGCCCAGATGGGAGAATCCTACAGCATCCTTGGAATATTAAGCACCTTAGAAAGCCTTTTTCAATAATCCCGTATTGTAAATTTTGTTCATGATCTCTCATTATGACTAGATTTTTGCGTTTAATTATGATTATAATTTTGTTTTAAACTATGACAGTAACATCTGAGCAATCACAATCAATTCACTGAGGCATGGCATCCTTCTCGCCAAAAATGAGTCGTGACATCCTGCTCCCTTAACTGAGTTGAAGTAATTACCTTACTGAGCCGAGTTCACGCGATCCTTCCCGCTGGACTGAGTTAAGATACCCTTCTCGTCACATCGAGTCAAGGCATCCTTCTTGTCGCATCAAGTTAAGGCATCCTTCTCGTCGCATCAAGTCAAGGCATCCTTCTTGTCGCATCGAGTCAAGGCATCCTTCACGTCCAGCGGAGACAGGTGACCCAACTCACTCAGCCAGGTAAACACGTTCCACTCAATAAGTCAAGTGAGGATATACCCTCTCGTGAGGCCGAGTCAAAGTACCCATCTCTCCTTACAAGATTAAAGCATTCTCCACCACTCAACAGACCCTCTTTCTCCATTTAAAAGGAACAAGACCTAGGCTCCACACAAGCCCTAGGCACCCAACCTATGGGTTGACATTTGCCGAACAAAACCTAGGTGCCACACAAGCCCTAGACACCCAACCTACGGTTGTCATTTGTCGAACAAGACCTAGGTACCACACAAGCCCTAGGCACCCAACCTATGGGTTGCCTTTTGCTGAACAAGACCTAGGCGCCACACAAGCCCTAGGCACCCAACCTATGGGTTCTCATTTACCAAACAAGACCTAGGCGCCACATAAGCCCTAGATGCCCAACCTAAGGGTTGCCATAACGTAGTCATTAATATCGTCTAGGATTAATCCACGACACTAAACTCCGGCTAATTTGCTTTTTAAATGATACCCATCTTGGCTTGTCAACCGACTCAACGCATATGGCATTCCAACCAATACGACTTCAGGTATCTACCAAGTGTTGATGCCTAATTAAACAAAGTCACAAACTTAGCCAAATTGAGTCTTGTTCACTTGCTCAAGATGGGATCATCAACTATCTCTCGAATTATTACGTTATGTTTTACCTATTTGATTTCTAGTCGTGAGTCAAGATTATGCTAACTCTACATACCGACCAAACGCTGAAATATAATACTACTAAATAAAAATCGAGTGTCCCACACAAGGAGATGCAAAATAAATAAATTTTTATTCATAACCTGAACACAAGGCCAAAAATAATTTACAAAGGTTGAAACGAAAAGATAAAAACTGTCGAAAACAAAATTAGAAGCCGGCTCGACAACGTCCTAATTAGGGTCGTGACCATCACCATCATCGCCACCCTCATCATCATCATCATCCTTCTTGCCTCTTGCCTGGGAGTAGACGTAGCTCCCTCAAGGGCCGACTCTTGCTGGTGCTGTTTGGCCTGCCTGGTCGCTAGCTTCCCTTGAGATTCCTCAGAAGGTTCTTCGGCAGGAGTCGGCTCTACAGCAGCCTCTATGCCAACAATCCCTCCAAAAGTTAGATTGTGGGCTCTCTTCTCAACCCGTTCAGTAGGAGGGATTGACGAGATCCCATGCAGTCATGAGACCGACTTGTCGAGGAGAACCTCCATCTTGTGTGGCCCTATGTAAGAGAGAATCAATTCTAACTCTTGTTTCTTTGTTGCCGACAGAGGCTTTAGTTCCAAAGCCTCTTTCCTAATCTCGGGCGAACCTGAGCAGTCAAGGTTGGAGTTGTCTCGTTCCACCCAGACAAACATTTCTTTCCACCTTTTGTTCGATGTAGGGGGGTCGAGAATGACTTTAAACTCCCCTGTTGCCTGAAGGTGGTAATGAGATGCGTTCTGCACCATCACGCTTACCAGATGACTCAGCACGTTCATTGACGGACTGATCCCCAGCCAAGAAAAGATGACGATGAAGCCCACCAATACAGCGACAGAGTTAGGCTTCATCTACATTGGAGACACCCCCAAAGCATCGAACACTTTGCAGAGGAATTAATGCAGCGGCAATCACAAACCGCACTCCAAGTGCTTGATGTATAAGGGGGCCTTCCCCTCGCTGTGATGATATATGGCCGCCGATCTCGCTAGCGCCGTCAGTTTGAACTCCTTTCGGATGTCAAACTTTGAGTGTGGTGTCTGCATTTGCACTGCGGTCACCTTGGAACAAAACTCAACTAACAGGCTCAGGCGGTCAGAATCCATGGAAGATGTACGAAACGTCGTCCCACAAATCGAGAGACCACCCGCTTCACCTCAGGAAAGCTTGCCATTGGGCTCAGGAAATGAAGTGTCAGTAGCCAAAAGCTGTCCGCTGACGTTAGTCACGTCCTGTCATAAGAACCTTCACAATTTCCTTGAATACGTCTCTGTTCGACTAGGACTAAGATCTTTGATTTCGCTCGAACTCGGCTCCAGCCGACCCTAAGCGAAACGGGCCAACTGTAATTGTCCTGAATATTTCTTACCATTGATTCATGATTATAAGAGGAAAAGTCCTTACATTAGAAAAATGAGCATCTTAAATCCTTTGATTAAGAGCCGCCCGGACTCACTCTAACGAGTCAGCAAGACAGCTCATTTCCTTTGCTTAAACTGTACTAATCAACAGTTTTATAGACAGCTCGAAAGGCGGTATATGTCGACCCTTCGGTCTGTTGCCTTCGTAAAACGGCTCGAATATTAATACTAGTCGATCCTTTGGTCGACTATCTTTATGGACGACGCGAAAGGCGGTGTCAGCCGATCCCTTAGGTACTCGACATCCTTCCTCACTCGATTAGCCGAGCCCTAATCCTAAATGATGGTTGCATTGAGTTTGGTCCCGACAATACGTCGATATCGCATTAAATGTATGATCAATGCCTTAATTTCCCCATCTCTCACGATAATTAAGGCACTTCGAACCATTCTGACTGCAATCATCACTGATCCCATCCCATTAATGACAAGGAAACAGCACTAACTCCTGAGCCAATTTACAACCAACACCTGTTAGGGCTGTTTGTCGCAACCACTTATGCATACCTCTGTCCAATCATTAGATTGACACTTGGAAGTAGGGCTGACTCATTCCTCAGCTTATTATCAGCCAAAATAACGTAAATGCCCTCCGACTCTCCATATAAATAGGAAACTGTGTAATAAAAAAGAGGTAAGCAATCTAACCTAGAGGACTTTTTTCCCAAAAATTATTTCTTCATCTTTGATTTGGAAAAAGATACACACTAACTTGATCGTTGGAGGGGCCACCAGAGATCCCAACTCCGCCCTTTCATAGGTCTTCTTTTGGTGCGGGCGAGCTCCTTGTTTAACTAAACTACCAGGCATTAGAAGTGAGAGCGGACACCACTCATTCGAATATTTATCCAACAGTGATTATTGACTGTGTGATCTCCGACATCAACACTTGATACTAAACATAATTTTATTCACACTACTAATGACAAATGTTACATCTATTCCTATCCTATAAAATCACTATAAATAATGACAAAATCTTATCAAATTTCTCCAATCAAAATTTCAATCCTTAATTAAAATATAGATAAGGAAGAAAGAAGCCGAACTTACACGAGTATGATTACTTTTTGAATGAGAAGTTGATAGCAGAGGTGTTCGCGAATGGCGTAATAGTTGAGAGAGAAGGAAAGAAAGTAGTGAAGATGGAGGAGATAGCAACGACGATGAAGAATGTGATGAAGAGAAATAGGCGGAGGAGTGGAGAAAATATGAATTTATGTATCCTTCTTGGATGTGAAAAATTATTTGATCTAGAATTCACGTAGAATTATTTGAATGTTAATTATCTACTTATGTACTTGTAGAGTTTCGAGTTTATTCAAATGATTCATGTTAATTTGTGGATTTTGTGCTTATATAACCTTGAGCATTTTTATGTTATTCATTAGAAATTTAGGTAGTCACTAAGCATTAATTTTTATGAGCATATGTTTTTCTTATCAAAACGTCTTTCTTTTAACTGAAGGCAAGTCTACTGACTTGGCTCTTTGAAGGACAACTTCCCTTGTTAATGTACGAGCAGGGGACTAGAAGAAAGATGCCCACAATCAGATGCTAGAGGAACTAAACTGCCAATATGTATATCAAGATCAATAATAAAGGAAAGAACGAGGAAGCTCGAGTCCCTACGACGCTACCTCCTCATTCCCCTCTCCCACGCAGAGAGGTGAAATCTGAGACAAGAGAGAAACATAATCTTGCCTTTATGTTATTATTCACGAGGCCATATTTTCTTATGCGTAGGACAGAACTGGAGCCAACTGTCTTCACCTCTGCTGGGTTTGATCTTTGGTGGGCCTCCATTGCCAATTTCTTGTTTGTTCAACCAGTTGGACACTATATGACCCATGTTTTGGAGGGATCCGCAGTGGTTGGGCTCAGGCCATCCCGAAAAAGAGAAAACCTTTTTCTAATAAGGCGCACTTCTAACTCTTTTCTTTACTAGACATAGGCTTGAACGTAAGCTATTATTGTCCGTCTTTCCGAACCGGCTTAGTAAATAAATGGAATCTACACTCGACCTTCGCAGTTACAACCTCGATTGGAAAAAGCACAATAGCAACCGGAAGGGAAGCAACATCCGGACCTTGCTTCGTTACGACACAAGGCTATATCTGCCTATATCCACCACACAACAATCTTTCTCGTATTAGATTAGATAAAGGAGTGTCCTCGCCAAGCGATTTCGACTTGGGTCGTAGCCATACATAAGGCCAGGTGTCCAAACGGCCCGGCTCGGCCCAGAAAACCGGGTCCGGGCTGGGCAAAACCAGGGCCCAGACCCGACCCGAGTGGACCGGGCCGGCCCCCTTTTATATTTTTTGATTTTTTATTTTCTCTTTAAAAATTAAGTTTTTTTAAAAAAAATAAAATTTCAAGAGTAATTAAAAATAAAATATGCAAAATTTTGATAAAAAATCAATCATACTAAGTGTTT
>JBAKGM010019267.1:0-10893 GCA_037177215.1 Asparagus racemosus | reverse complement strand
CAGAGAGTGGGAGTCGATCTCGTATCCGTCAAAGTTTAGTCTAATCAACTTCACGCCATTTGACGGGAAGGGGTCTCCCACTCAGCACTGGATTTATTTCAAGTCTCACTTGGGGATGATTTCTGGAAACGAGCCCTTGATGGTTCAGTCATTCGTTGGCACCCTTCGAGGAGCTACCTTCGATTGGTACCGCCGTCTCAAACCTGAGAGCGTTACTAGCTGGGATGATATGGAGTCCATGTTTCTCTCTAACTTCTTCGGCGATGACACCAAGATATCCATCGGGACGTTGCTCGATGAAAAGCAAAAAAATGAAGAAACGGTGGATACCTTCGTCAAAATATTCTGGAACAAGGTGATGAACTACCGGGATCTGATTTCGGAGGAGTTTATTCTCTAGATTTTCCACAACAATCTATCATTGGATGTGCTTGAGGCAATGGGAATAGCGCCATCCATTACATGGAAGGATCTAAAGGTGCGTGGCGAGCAAGCCAAACGATTCCTAAAGAGGAAAAAGGTGGAAAGAGGTCAGTTGGCGGCAGAAGCCCCCAAACAGAACTTCGTCCCACGCAGCAAGGGAAAGGAGCAGGCCAGAACGGCAGTCGCAAACCAAACGTTCCAACTGCAACTCCAACAGCAGCAGCAACAGCGGAAGCAACAGTAATTGCAGTCACAGTGGCAACCAGGGTCACAAAAGTAGAGGACCTTAGAGCTGAGATTCCTAAAGTTCTGTTCTTTCAGGGATGACGAGATTCCCAGTCTCTTCAAGTATCTTGTGGAGAATAACAAGATCAAGCTCCCTCCAATCCAGAATCAAGAGGAAGCGAAGAGGACAAACGACCCTAGGTACTGCGCTTGCCACTGGGCGGTTCACCACCCCACTAAGTCATGCTTCGGCCTCAAGGGCAAAATCTAAGCCTTAATTGATGTGGGTGTCATCACAATGAAGCCGTCCAAGGAAAAGAAGGTCGGAGCGAATGCAGTGTCTATTAGCTTTGGGTTGATACCTTTGATGTGGTTCGAACCCGAGCCTGTAGTAAATGTGGCGATGAAGACGGTGAATGATGATCCACACAAGCAACACCAAAAAGGGCTTGTGCCACGTACGACCCCAAATGGTGAGGTTTTGTGGGTCCACCCGGACCTACTTGAAGATGATCAATGGGCAGCCACCTCTTCATCTAAGAAAAAATCGAGGGGAAGGGAAAATTATGCCATGCTACTTCTGCAGTCTTGGAGGGAGGTGATGGGCAGATGGTGGCATTCCAACTCTCAGAGGGGGAACCTAAAGTCCACACCACTAGGAACGTGCACGAGTACAGGTACAAGTACCCAGAAGTCGCTCTTTACAAACCAAGAGTCACTCTTTACAACAGAAGCGAAGGGTAGGCCCTTCTTGTTTTTAACGTGGATTCGTTGGTAGCGATAGGATGCCTCCCTCGATACTTGAGTCGAGTTTGCTTCCCTTGGACGATTCGATCAACGTTGCGGTTGAGCTTCAGTATGCAGTAGAAGCTCTGGTGATCGAGTTCGATTGCCCGAGCCGAGTTCGCTTGGATATAGCTACAATGCAAGAGTTTGCAAAGAGCTAGGAGAGTCTCTAAATCTAAGAGTTCAGATTGAGACTAGAATACCAAGCAGCTAAGTGCCAAGAGCTAAGAGATCAGCTAGAACTGGAACCGAACCCCCCTCCATGTGGAGATGGTAGCCTATAAATAAGCCAGGAGAAGCATGGTCGTCCCCTTGACTCGTGGGATCTGGCCATGCCTAGTTGAGGAGAACCAAACCACTTCTATGGGATGTGACCACTTAGGGGTGATGGGAGCCATGCCTCATCATTACCTAGGGTGTGGAAAGTGGGTAGGCCCATTTCCCAAAAGCGGTGGCCGCCTGTTCTGTTCGGGTGAAACCAACCACTGATCAGGCAAGCTCAGCCTCTGGGCGAGCTTTGGGCAAGCTGGCGGGGTCAACTGGCGGGCCCCACCAATATGAATGGCAGCTTTCACCCCCATAGGGCGAGCGAGGCGTTTTAGGTGAGCCCTAACCCTTCAGGCAGTCTTCAAGCCCTCAGGTGACTTCTAAATCTCCAGGCGAGGTACGCAGGCGAGTATCGAGTCTTCAGGTGAGCTCAAGCTTAATTCAGGTGAGCGACGGGCTAGCTTGCGGTCGGGCCTCGTTGAGCTCATGCGGGGAACTGAGAGAGTGGAAGGGCCTCATACAGGCGAGCCGTCATTCAGGTGACATTGAGTTCGTGCTGGAGAACTCAATTAAGGAGGCTTCGTGCAGGCGAGCCTTCTCTCGGGCGATGTCGAGTTCCTACTGGCGAACTTGACAGGCGTGAAGGCCTTATGCTGGCAAGCCTTCATCCAGGCGAGCTTTGTGTACGTAGGTGAGTTTCAAGCCCTCAAGCTAGCTGGCGCTTAGGCAAGCTTGATCCAGGCGACGTTGAGTTTACGCGGGCAAACTCAACGTATGAGAAGACCTCGTGTAGGCGAGCCTCCATTCAGGCGATATAAAGTTCGTGCTGGTGGACTCAACAAGTGCAGGCGAGCCTTCGCTCAGGCGACGTTGAGTTCATGCTGGCGAACTCAGTGCTTGAGAAGGCCTTATGCAAGTGACCCTCCTATCAGGCGGGGTAAGCATTTTTTTACCGCCTACAACATCTTTTAGCATATTCTACTGCATATGCTATCATTGTTGGCCAGTAATAACCTAGACAACGGGTCAGTGTTAAAGTTTAGGGCCCAGATAATGAGCTCCACATGTACCATCATGGGCTTCCTTTAATGCTTCTCGAGCTTCACTTGGTGATAAGCATCGGAGAAGAATACTGTCAAAAGATCGTCGATATAGAATCTGTGTAGCAGAATCATAAAAAAGGCGCGGAGCTCTTCTCTGGATGGAGACTGCTTGCTTTGGATCATCTGGTAGAATCACGTGCAAGACATAGTCGATGATTGGGAACCGCCAATCGTTGCATTCAAAGCAAGTTGACACGACATGAACTTCATTGGCTTCAAGAATATGCTTTGGGGAGCATAAGTGATGGCTACCAATGTGATGCACCTAGTAGACTTGGGTTCCAAGGCAAGTGTGGCTACAAGGGATGCTAGGGCCTCTGCGTGGGTGTTCTCGAGGTGAGCTACGTGACTGATGTAGAAGCCTTTGAACGATTGAGCGAGCTTAATAGCTGCATTATGGTAGGGTATGAGGTCCACGTGACGAACCTCATACTCTCCTTTGATTTGATTCACGATAAGCTTAGAGTCACTGTGTGCCTCAAGATTTTTGACGCCTTTGTCTTGAGCGAGTTGTAGACCGATTATAAGGGCATTATATTTGACTATGTTGTTGGAACATGGTTTGGTCAATGAGTAGGACCGGGGAAGAACATGTCCACTGGGGTCGATCAGCACTACCCCCACTCCTACAATAGTCGCACCTTTGTGGTTTCACCTTGATGTGCCATCAAAGTATAACTGCCACATTTAGTGGTTCGAGGCGACATTTGGCTCAAACACTCCATTCGGGATGTCTTCGTAAAGTTTCGAAGACTCTAGGATAGGATGCTCTGCTAGAAAGTAAGCAATGGCTTGGCCTTTGACTTCTTTCTGTGGTACAAATGTCATGTCGTATTGTGAGAGCTGTATCGCCCATTTTGCTAGCTTAGAATTCAGTAATCTAGACTTTATCATGAGAATCCATAGAGAATTGACTCTTGAAATGACATAGCTGGCCTGGCCGTTGAGGCAGTGTCGCATCTTCTGAATTGCGAAAACCAAAGCCAAACATTCCTTCTCGAACGGATTATACCGATGTTCGGTGTCAATCATAGTTCAGCTAAGGTAGTAAATGGCTTTCTCGTGGTCACTATCACTCTTTTGAGTAAGAAGTGCTCCAAGGGAATGGTCTATTGCCCTAACATAGACCAAGAATGGTTTACCTGATACTGGTGCGGCTAAAATTGGCGACTTTGTGAGATACTGCTTGATCTCATTGAAAGCTTCCTGGCAAGCGTCATCCCAAATGAATAAAATGCCTTTCTTCATGAGTCTTTGAAACGGTTGGCACTTCCTAGACAAGTTGGCGATAAACTTTCAGATGTAAGCTAATCATCCTTGCAAGCCCCTGAGTTCTTTGAGATTTCTCAGAGGTGGCATCTTTGAATGGCTTTCACTTTTTTGGGGTCGACGTGTATTCCCTTAGATGTGATAATAAATCCTAGGAATTTGCCTGATGATACCCCAAGAAAGAATTTGGTTGGATTCATCTTGAGCTGATGCTTTCGCATGATTTCGAACACCGTTCTCAAGTCATTGATGTGGTCTAGCTTGTGACGACTTTTGATCGTGAGGTCGTCAACGTAACGCTCAACCGTCTTTTGTAGATGTTCACGGAATATCGTGTTCATTACACATTGATAAGTAGCACCAGTATTCTTCAGGCCAAAGGGCATTACCGGGTAGGAAAATACTCCTAATGGTGTTCTGAAGGCCGTGTGATTTTGATCATCCGAATGCATCTTAATTTGATTGTATCTAGAGAATCTGTCCATGAAGGACATTCTCTCAAACCGACATGTGTTGTCAACCATGACATCCGTGATAGGGGAGGAAATTTATATGAACCACTGATGAAAATGGGGTTGGGGTTGGTTTCACTGCCAATGTTTATTTGAACCACTTTATCTTTAGTGGGTAGCTCTCTGGCTTTAAAGCGTGATTCCCATTGCTTTTCAAACTGTTTTGTCCAAAAATCATCTTCAAGATCTTCAAACACTTGGGACCCATCAAGATCGCCCGTTAGATCATAAGAGACCATGTTGATTGTGAACTAGGCTCCGAGGCTGATGTCTGAATCCTAGTCAGACGTATCTGAGGACCTAGAGTCATCAGATACCAGCCCAGTTTGTGGTTCAGCTTCAGGGGAGATGTAACCTAGTCCATGTTTGGTTCGATTGTAATAGTCGAAGACTTCACCTCTTGGTGTAGAGGGGGTCAAGGGGACTCGCAATCCTATATCGAAGTTCAATCCTTATTTCATGGCAAGGTCGTACCCCACTTTTGCCACAATCAGTTGAGATTGTTGGCTATGTTGGGCAAACTCTGGTACTCCTTCAATTTCTGTATCAGATTTTAACAATTGAGATTGTGCCTCAACTTTTCTAAAGATGATTGGATCCATGATACTCCCTTTGGACTGAACCATATGGGTAGCATCCTCTGAATTATCCAGTTGCCTGTGAGCTGAATATGATTCGTTTATCGACATATGTAATGTTGGTTCAGAAGCTAATTTAGCCATCAAAATTTCGATTCTTGAGTTTTCAGACTCAGAGTTTGAGGCATAGTCATAAGCAAACTCTTCTTCATTAAAGGTCCAATCGCCCTGAATTTCAACAGATTAGTTGACACAAAGGTCATCCAAGGTAATTACAAGTGGATCTATTTCCCAGACTAAATCATCAATGGGATCTAGTTCAACATCCACCTCGTTACCACTACCTTCATCATTAGCGAAGACAATCTCAATTGTTTGATTTTCATCATACAAGAGAGAATCAATGAAGTAGTTCTCCACTCCCTTGAAAGGATCCTTTTCAGCATCGTCTCTCTGTTGGACACCTCATTCATCCATGTATTTGAAACACCGATGAAGAGTTGAAAGGATGATCATATTAGACTGGATCAAAGGACATCCGAGCAAAAGGTTGTAGGACATTTTGACATCAACGACGTAACATGTTACTTCCATCTTTAAGTCCCCTAGTTGACAATTAAGTCAGATCTTTCTGAGGGAATGACTACTACTGGAGTTAAAGCCAAGGATGGTCACTCGAGTCTTTGAGAGTCTATGGGGAGGGATCCCTAGGAAGCTCAAGAGCCTTCGCGGGATAATGCTTACTGCGGAGCCCGGATCGATGTGGATCCTCTCGACCTTTGTTGATCTAATATAGCTAGTACAACAGAGAGGTTGATTGTGATGGTGGTCTTTGACAAGCATATCCTCCAAAGTGAAGGCGTGGCATTGATAGCATTGCTCGAGCCCTTCGTTTTGGTGTGATTCTGTCAAGTGGGCGAGGAACGCCTCACTGTCGTTCAGGGCTACTTTCAAAGCTTCCTTCGTGTCCTTTGACAAACGTAAAAGTTCGTACAAAGTAATACGAGCTGGGATGTTGGCAAGTTGAGCCATGATATCATATTTGAAGGGGGTTTTGGGATCATTCGAAGGATGTTGCAAGGCTTTATCGAACCGGACCTCTTTCTGTTTGGTTGGTTCAAATTATTTAGATGTACCCGGCTAGTCATAATCGCTCAAATAACCTTTGCCAAACCTCGCTCCTGTCATAGCTACTTTTTCCCGATTTAGATCGGTAATAGTAGTGGCGAATGCAAAGATTATTCTTAGATAATTGCAGAGATGGTGTTGCAAATCTTCATCCTATGCCAGTTCTTGGAGAAGGGTCCAGTCATCATCTTGAAGAAGATCGGGATGCACCCACATGATCTCCCCCCTTTCTGTGGTGAGGGGGATTAGGCCACCATCTCGTTGGTTTAAGCGATCATGGTTGACCACCTCCATCCTTGCAGTGGGAATAGGGACAATGCCATTTTGGGCTTGAATTTTCAGCATAGAGCCGAATTGAAGAGTCACCATATTTGCGGTGACTTTCTTTTGCTCGGGTTTGATCCAAGACTCGATGAACGTCTGAATTTTGTCCTTGAGGATATAACAATTTTTCGTCGGGTGTCCCAACATTCTGTGATAGAGACAGTAGTTGGGGTCGTTAGTTCTTCCGACTTCTTCACGGTGTCAAGCTTCTAGAAGCTTCAGACAATTTCCTTTATTGAGAACATGGAAAATAGTGATTACATGCTCGTCCTTAAATGAATAGTTGTGCTAGGAGCTCTTTCTTGGTTCTCTTTGGAGGTTGTTGTTTGAGTTCTGGACTCCTACTACGAAAGTCTCGTTGGCCTTCGGTTGTGAATTCGGTCCTTGTTTGCCCTTGTTACCTTTGAAACTGGTATAGGGTTCAAACTTGTTGAAACACTCCAATGACTTCTCAGCTATCTCGGCTTGTTCCATCAAGTCTTTCCAAGTGTGGGCAGTAACAGCGCCCATATGGGCTTCAACCTTTGACAGAAAATTATGCTGACAAGTTTGCAGCAACATTGATAAGGGCATGTCTCAATATCGTAACGTCAAGTTGCGGCATCACTCGATATATTCTCGGACAGTCTCATTCCCACTTTGTTTCTCGAAAAGGTGGTTGGCCATGGTGACATCTGATTGTTCCTCGTGAAATTGTGAGAGAAACTTGGACTCCAAATGTGCCCAAAATCTGATTGATTCTTGCGGCAAACTTTAGAACCAATCAAAGCCTACCCCCTAAAGAGTGCCTATAAAGAGACATGCTTTGATAGCGTTATTACCCGCTACATTCCCAGTTTGTTGATGGAAGTAGTAAATGTGCTGGTTCGAAGATCCTTTGCCATCAAATAGATGTAACGTGGGTGGCCTGAACTTCATTGGGTAGGAGACTATGTCCCATTCAATTAGATAAGGTCAAGTAATCTCAATTTTCTTAAGCTCTGTCCACTGAGAAAGTGCGTAGAGCTGCTTTTGGATGTCCTCCAAGGCTTTCACCTCTTTGCTTGGTTTAGCGAGCATCGTCACTATCAACCTTGCCTGTTCAGAGTTTGTGTCGCTCTGATGTTCTTGATTTCCTCATTAGGGTTTTCGCCAATCGGCCTTTTTTCTTTTGAAGAGCTTGCTTGAGGATGAGGATTCGATAGGAGTTGCTCAATCATCCTTTCTAGGCGTTCGATTCGATCGTCCGCCTCTTTCTTCTAGATGGCCATTTGAGTTAGAATATCTTCTCGATTTGTCACATTTGCTTCCCACCGTTGTCCTTGACTTGAACTCGAGGTTGGGTTCAATGCTATGGCCGAGTTGACATCACTAGGAATTGGTTGTTAGTTTGGATGGAAGAATAGTTGAAAGGAATTGCTGCCTTTCTCCTCAGCCTGGTGTTGCGATATCCACCCTCTGCTTCTGGAAGTATGGATCTAATGCTAGGAGAATAATCTGGATCAGGAGAGCTAGCTGCATTTTCCTCATCATCTCTAAAAGTTACACTTGCCATATTAATAGTAAAGACTTGAGCTTTACTTCGTCGAGTACATCGCCGTTGTTTGGTTTGAGCCCCACAAGGCTCATGAACGGGACTGAGGTGGTTGAAGACCGATTCCTTGCATCGGCAAGTTTCTTGTACTACTGAGACTACTTCTTTGAGGGCCACACAGTGCTAACATTGGCGGCCTCACTTCAGAGTAATGAATTCTCAAAAATCAACATTGGTGGCAACTTTGCTGGCTTTGGCCTTAAAATGCGAACATCGCTTATGACGACACTAGCTAGATGTTTGTCTAGCAGGATTATCAATGACGGTTTTATGCCTGTGAGGGAATATTGATGAGTGGTTACCCCCATTCTTGGCTTCTAACAAGGAAGCATAGCGAGCAACACGAGATGCTTTAAATTGAACTCCTAAAGGCGTTGATGACTAAACCCCAAGATCAGACACGTTAACATCTTGATCTTTGCTTGAGGCAAGGGTTGGATTTCTTTCTCTTTTGGTGAGGTTCGTTTAGCTTCCAGTGAAACTCAAACTATCCTCAGCGAGGGTGGTATTCACATACGTGGGGGTCATTTTAGACCTGAGATTCACACTACGGTGAATTCTACGACAACTGCGTACATTTGGTGAAATTTTATTCTCAGAAATAGATTCCTCAAACTTCACTTGGTCAAATTTGATTACCAATATTTCAACAAAAGACCCTAGGGTCTAAGTGTCGGTTTGCGACACAACCTTCTCGTCAGAAGAGGAAGTAGTCCCCAGCAGAGTTACCATCCTGTTTCGGGTCTTTTTAATATTGCAATTAACTAAGATTATAATTTGTAAGATAACAATGAAACAAAGGAAAAGTTATATTTCCTGGGATTCTTGTCTGCATGTTGATGGAGCGTCGATCTTATACTCCATTGACAAACCGAATCGAGACCTACAAGTCTTTTGTTGTTGATGAGGGTAGAATCACTTAGAAGCTAGTTCGATCTTCTCTTGTGATATTCTTCTACGTATGTGTATGTGTTGTTATTTTTCTGAACTCTCTCCCCCTGTGTCGAATGAATGATCTCCTCTCCTTTTATAGGCTAAAAGAGAGAGTTAATGGACTCCTTAGAATGTGGGTTAGTGGCCATTAAAATAGGATATAGTGGGGGGAGTTATCCCTTAAGAATAGCTCTCAAAACGGCTATTTGGGCAAGCTTCGTTGTCTTGGCAGAGCTCACTACAATCGTGGGCAGAGGTGAAGCAAGTTAACAGCCTATTTGGAACGTGGGCTATTTAAGCATAGAGTAGTGGGGTGGTTATCCCCTAAAATAGCTCTAATAATGGCTATTTGGGCGAACTTCGTGGTCTCGGCGGAATTCGCTGAAGGCATGAGCGAGCGTCGCTGTGGGCGTGTATGAGTATCACCTCGTATGTAGATACGCCTCCTTCGGAGGTAGATGACTTAATCCACTTGAACTGATATCGGTGAGGTTCATTGGTTGGCGGCCTTCGCTTACAAGTTCGAACTTGGCACAGAGTTCGACTCTCAGCTTGGACGACTAATGGCGCCTTTCGATTTAGTTTGGGAATTTACCCCACATTTGATTTGATTAAGTCGTGTCAATGAACTTCACTTTGAGTCAGCCAATGACATCATTCGACTCGGCCTGAGGTGTGTTGTGGGGGTCGACTTGTGCTTGACTTAGTCGAGTTGAGTCGACATGAGTTGCTTGGTGAGGTACGCTTCGTTCATTAGGCGACCTTCGCTATAGCTTGTTAAGGGCTCGACTTTGGGCTCATTCAAAGTGTTTAGCCCAATGGCGTTTACTTCATAGATCCAAGCTGATTGTCAGCCTAAGTGAAAGTATATTTTCATCGTCTACATTGTGCATATATCATGAATAATAAATAGATAAACTAAGTTATACCGCCGATATCTAGAGAAGATGCCGGCTCTTCCCTGAAGGGTTGATCATCACCGGTGCTCGAAAATAGCCTCCTACTCAAGTTTTTAGGCATCTGCAAATTGAATAAATATGCAAAACAATATATTATATATCTATATGCAATTTATATTGCCCAAAAGGTAAATAAGATACATTGTAGTGATAATAAAGATCCTATGTTGCTCATATTAAGTTTAAAGTTAGTTTAATTATGGTTCTAGACTTAGGGTAATGTAATTAGGTTTAGTATTATGATTATTTTCGGTAGTTAGTTTACAGAGTTAAGATTAGAGTTATTAAATTTAAATTAATTAATTAGATTTAGGATTAAGGTCAAATTTGGGTAAACGTTAGTTGAATTAGGTGGGTCATTGACTTGGGTAATGAATTTAAGGCTATAATTATGACTAATTTTAATTAGATTTGTTCAATTAGGGTTTTTTAGAATAGGAATAGGTTAACTAAAGTTTAATTAGTATTATTATATATGGGATTAGGGTAAGAAAAAGGTTAAAGTTAGTTTAATTAGGGTTCCATACATAGGGCAATGTGATTAGGATTAGTATTAGGATGGTTTTGGGTAGATTAATTTAATTGAGTTATTAGAGTTAGGATTAAAGTAAATAAAGTTAAATTAGTTAATTAGAGATAGGAAGATGCTAAAATTTGGGTTAAAATTAGTTGAATTAGGGCTATACACTTGGGTAGATAAGTTTAATTGGTTAGATTTGATGAGAACTAAGGCTAAGGTTAGGGTTACCAAACTTAAATTAGTATTATATATGGGATTAGGGTGAAATATAAATTAAAGTTAGCTTAATTAGG
>JBAKGM010019265.1:0-10897 GCA_037177215.1 Asparagus racemosus | reverse complement strand
TTTGTTGAGGTGTTCGAGAGGAAGAATACTCATGAGTGATTCCCTTATTAACACAAAAATCTTCAATAAATATATTTTTAAATTATCCTCCATGATCCGACTGGATGGTACACATAGAAAGATCTTTTTCTCTTTTAACTCTTTTCCAAAAAATTTAAAAACTTTAAAACAATCACTCCTTTTAGCTAAAAACATGATCCATGTAAATCTAGACTAATCATCAATCACTATCAAACAATAACTCTTACCTCCTAAACTTTGTGTGGACAAAGGACCAAATAAATCTAAGTGAAGCAATTATAAAGGTTTAGAAGTGTTCATCTGGTTCTTCATTATGAGAGGATCTAATAAATTTACCTTTCATGCAAGCCTCCCATAAACTCTCACTCTTGAATGTAGAGATAAGCAAACCTCTCAGTAGTTCTTTCTTTGAGAGTTTCTACAGCAGTCCCATACTTTCATGTCCAAACCTCCTGTGCCAAAACTCACTATCCTCTCCTCCTGCAACCAGACATTTTATAGTGTCAGATTTGATGTCATTAAAGTTCAGAGTGTAAACATTAGCATGTCTATTTTCAACAAAAAAAGCAAACCTATTTTTTGAGTCAAAAATTTTGCACACATTAGTTCGAAAAGAATAGACATACTTTTATCATATAGTTGAATGGAAATAAGGTTATGCTTCAAATTATCAAATACTTTTAGGAGTTTAAAAGAGTCATTACTTATCTACAATTGTACCTTTGTTGTTGTTCCCAAAAAATTACATTTCCACCTTTCTTTTTGTCGTGACTAAGGAATAATTCTTTCTTCCCCATCATATGTCACTAGAAGCCTGAATCCAAATACCATTGCTACCTTGCTCCTTAGCTCTCCATTGTACCCACATGAAGGAAGCAATGTGTGACCTAGGTATCGAAAAAAGGTCCACTCTAGTTAGAAATTGCTCCTTTTGGTACCCAAATGTATTTTATAATTTTTGTCTTGTATTGAGTCTTGCATGGTATAGAAAGGTGTCCCATTCAAAAACATAAATAATAGGCTGTCGATGAGGTATTCTGAAGGGATTGATAAAAACAGAGATTGTTTCCTTTAACAAAAGAAGGCATGAAACTTTTATGTTTATTTGAGTATAAACAACCAAGTCAAGTTTTTGCCTTTGCGAAACTTTGACTAGAAAGAACCATATTTAGACCTTCTGAGCCCAGTGAAAATTTTTTAATGGCTTTTTCAAGTCAAGATTTTTGGACTTAAGCATTTCATTCTCATACGCAATTATAGTGCAGCGAGTTTCAAATTTCTTTTGTTCAAGAGAGACTTCGTGTGATATTGTAGTTAACTTATCATTGATTTTCTCTTTTTTTATTTTTAAACTATTCAACTCTTGAGTTAACACACTAATTCTTCCTTAAGAAAGGAGCATTATTTCAATCATGAGATGAATGGTTCAGGTTTGCTATATTAGATACACTCGATTCTAAACTAGATGTTTCTGAATTCTTTTATGAGTGGTCATACTCTTTCTTTAGATTCTTATGTATTCTTTTCAAAGTATTATATCTATCAGCAAATTTTTCAAACTGACCTATATTTCATTATACTTTTCAAGAAGTTTGTCGTAAGAAGGATATACCTCATTTTCAGAAATCTCTTCATCTAAGTCATCTGAGGTGTCGTCCTTGGCCATGAGACAATGATTTCTCTCATCCTTACTTGAGCTAAATTTTGATTTATCATCATCACTTGAGAAATCCTATGACGTCACATTAAAGCTCATGTTCTTTCCTTTATAATCCTTTTTGGTAATGGGACATTCATTTCTGAAGTGACAGGGTTTCCTGCAATGATGACAAATAGTTTAGCATCTAATTTTTCATATTTATCTTCCCTAACTTAGAGAAGTTTGGTTCTATCTATTGCACATAAATGTTTGCCTGTCGTTTGACTTTAGGAATGATTTGAATCCTTTGACCACCAACCCCATTTCACTCTTACCACCATCCTCAGAATCTGAGGCTGCCTCCTTTCTCAACTTACTCTTTTTAGCATGTAGTACCATTGATATCTTTTTTGCGCCACCTTCAGAATCCTCTTCTCTTACCTTAAGTCTTACTTCATATGTGAGAAGGTTTTCTATGAGATTTTCAACAATTAGTTCAGAAAAATTTTGCTATTTTTTGATAGACGTTATCTTTGGTTGTCAATCCTTGGAAAGAGAACAAAGTATTTTTCTCACAAGTGCTTTACTTTGTTATTCTTTCCCCAAAGCCTTTGACTTGTTCACAAGTTCGTGAATCGGGTGAACATATCTTGAATGCTCTCTGAGGCATTCATCTTGAAATTTTCATATTTTTTCTCAAGCATTGAAAGTTTCGCCTCCTTTATCTGTGATGTTCCTTCATGTGAAACTTCCAAAGTTTTTCATATTTCTTGTGTAGTTGAACAATTTGATACATGATTAAATTCCTTAGTAGTTAAAGAATAATAAAGAGCATTCAAATCTTTTGCATTCAAAGTGTAAAGCTTTTTGTCAGTAGGGGTCCGCGTATCTCTAGGTATGAGTATGGTGGTCTCACTAAGAACAATATTGGATTCACTATAGCCAGTCTCAATAATACTCAAGACGTCATAACTAGTGGACAACAAAAAGACTTTCTTGCGTGCTTTCTAATAGGTATAGTCCAACTCATCAAAAAGCAAGAGTCAGTTGACTACGTGTCCATAAGGGAAAGTCATTGTGGCGGTCAGACTAGACATATGTACCCTAGGTTGTGAAGCCTAAAAATAGTAACATGACTCTAATACCATTTGTTAGATCTAAGATGCAAGTCAAGAGGGGTGTGAATTGGATTGCCTACCTTTCTTCACGTAATCATAGAATATGCAGTGGAATAAAAATGAACTACACTGATAAATAATAATAAGCAATAGAGTTAACACAAATTCAACCAAGCAGAAGACACACGAGATTTTATAGTGGTTTGGATAAACAATCATGCATCCACTCTTTTTCTTGTGAAGGGCCTTCCTCACTATGAAAGAGTTCAACTGAATCACAAACCTAATTAAGTGGGCTTACAAGACTACACCCTGGTATCTACCCGAAACTAATCGTCTAGCCTAACTCTCACAATAAATAACTCCTAGCCCTAACTAGTCACAACTCTCAATTAAACCAGCTTGAGTGTGTCGTAGAAGAAGTTCAATAAAAAACAAAATAAATAAAAATTAAGTTCTGATTCAAAAATGATCTTATAGCCCTTTTGATTAACAAAACAGCCTTCGAAAGATCTCAGCAAATCATGATGAAGAATGGGGATGAAGATGAACTCCATGGGCAACTCTCCTCACTGTGAACTGACTGGATGGTGTTGTGCATGGTGAATGAGCATTTGGCTAGACTCCAGGGGATCAAAAAACTCTCATTGATCACAAATCTCAAACCCTAGATCTCTCTCTCTCTCTCTCTCTCTCTCTCTCAATTAGGTTAGGGAAGAATACCCCAAAAGTAGGAGAGAATGGATATTTTATGTGTAACAAATAGATAAGATTGAAACCTAAAATTTTGAATTAGTCATGTTTACCATCGATGGTGACTTGGGGCCATCAATGGTGTCGAGCGACCATCAATAGTTAAGTGACACCATCGATAATCAAGATGCTTTTGGACATTTGCATCATTGATGACACACACAAACCATCGATGGTCTCAATATCACCATCGTTGGTCGATATGCTCCATCGATGGTTAAAGTCCTGAAATCAGCTTTTGAGCTGATTTTCACTTTGTTTCACCTCATTCATGTTCTATACCTATATATACCTATACTAGATCATTTCAAACATAGATTAGTATCAAATAAACTTTTATTATTACTCAAACAATAGATATTGTATGGACAACGTCCTAATAAAGACCCTATATACCCCCCAATAATGAACTGCTAAGATTGAGTTCAAAACAGATAAAAATTCGCAAATTTGGCGATCAACCATCGATGGTCGAACTTAATTATTGGTGGTCAAGCTGTCACCATTAAAAGTTAAGTTGTCACCATCGATGATTTGAACCTCTCTGGACATTTGCACCATCGATGGTTGATAGAACCATCGATGGTCTATAGATTAGATTGAGAGCTTTTCAAAAGTTATTATAATAGCCATTCCTACAACCAAGTCAAAAGATATGGCTCGTGTAAGCTTTATCCTTGATGTATGTTTCCTGTCTGCTACTAATTGTTTTGATGTTGCCTTACTAAAGCATTCATGTCGCGATCTATACATCTCCGAACTGAGTTATATTTATTTCTATAGATTTGTGAAAAAGATACTGACACTTCCTTGTGCTCAAACATGATTTTAGCCTCTGATATTTTTCTAGAATCAACTGTGATTAACTTGTTATATTGCTCTTTTCAATATCAAACTTGATTCTAACTTCTTATAACTTATATACAATATCTCAAACATATATTAGACCAATATGAATGTTTGTTATTCATCAAACCAAGTCGATTGTATGGACAAAGGTTTGTTATACATCAAACAAAGTCGATTGTACGGACACAGTCCTAACAATCTCTCCATTTTGATAATAACAAATCGAAAATTGAAATCATAAGTATGCATGTTTGAGATATATGAATTATGCACATTCTCAGTTTCATGAGAAATGAAATATGATATGCAAGCTCCCCCTACATGTGTGTATATATAAAATATAAGATACATGTTTAGCAAGCTCCCCCTACAACTGGGCTTCTCTTGTTTTAAAACGCTTCCCCTTCTCCCCAAAAATAAATTATTCAAAAGTTTTCTGAATCAATTTTTAATTTTTATAAAACTCTCATCTTTCAAATTTTAAAATTTCACATTTCTCCCTCTTTTGTTATTTTTAAAAATGAACCATCGAATCAAACAGCCTCCCATGTGAAACATATAAAGGAGTAAATCATTGAATAATACCACATCAATATTAAAAGAGAGAGATACTTGCAAGTTCATAAAATTTATATGAAAATATGATTGATATTATTAAAATCAATGTACATGTGGATCCCATCATATTCGTATTTGCGTATATGACTCATATTACCATCATGGACTGTGTTAGAAAAAGCGATTCAAATCAACATCTAAGTATGATATTCATGCAAATAAGTATATATGAACAAGCTAAAGAAGAAAAAAAATCTCAACTTTCATATAAAGACATAATTTCAACCATTCACCTTGGCTATATAGGACTTAGAAGAAAGGAGTGATAGTGTTTGGCAAGATATGTACGCTATCTCTAAACATGTTTTGTTTAGTACATGATGGTTTCTCTTTAAGACATGAAGCTAATTATAAATCTACAAGTATGAGGCCTTTGACCATCTTTTAACAATACACTCTTTTTGTGTTAATTTTATATAAGTGTGGATCTTTGATTATAATTTAATAATACACTCATATATGCAATTTATCATTGAAATTTATTTGAAAATTATCAATTTTTTATTTTATTTAGTTAGTTCAAAAATCCTACTTAGCTTGGTTCAAACAATGAGTTACATGCATATACAAACATGAATGTGATTTAAAATCAACATCTACCAAACTCACAACATAATTGATAAATTAATCTCACGCATGTGAATGTGAAGAAATAAAAAGTGAAACCACAAGTTGCATGTCAATCAACAAGTCATCATAGATTATAGCATATATAGATGAGAAAATTATGGACTTGTTAAGAAAATACAATGTCATAAACCATTTAGCAATATTATGCAAAGATTCATCTCAAAAATATGTAGTCACATAGAAAGCTAAAGTTTTCATGATTTTTCTTTTTCAATTTTTTTATTTTTCATTTTTTTAAGAAACCAAAAGGAAAGGATGACAAATTTTTATTTTGTTTTCATATTAGAAAGAAAACTGAAAGAAAAGAAAAAGAAAAATTATTTATTATTTTAAAAAACAAAAACAAAAACAAGAAAAGAAAAGAAGTATATACATACAATAAGTGGAGTTATAAAATATACCTTTGCTGAAACCCTTTGAGAAGAATTACTGAAACAATCGCTTATGCAAGCATCGTGTACCTTTACAATAAATCCTCCCTTGCATAATGAGACTCGTTTTGTAACATATCAACGACTTCTCATCCTGCACCTAAATATTTTACACTTTTAGTATAAATATGAAGAAAATACGAGGTGTAAATACTTGCATGTCTATTAACATTCAAATCAATTAAACCTATTAGAAATAATCAAAGTTGGATGTGTGGGTTCAAAAAATAAATAGACATAACTTTGTCCAATACTCTTCTAATCAATATGACATTATCACTAAACTCTAAATAAAAATATAAGGAGTTCAAAAAGAAATTACCTATCTCACAAACTCCAACAAATTTACCTTGTTCGTTATTCTCAAAAAAATCACAAATCCATTCATCTTCTTAGTCAGACTAAGTAAGATATTCTTATCTTATGAATATGCCTTGAGCAACCCAATCGGATTTTGCCTTGTTCCTTGACCTTCTTGCACACCTACAATAAAGAAGATATATGTGACCTAGGCCTCCATATAGGTGCACTTTGGTTAGAAATGCTTCTTTGGGTACCCATATTATCTTTACAATTTTGGTTCAATATTATAAGCGACATGACATTGAGAGATGCCCTATTCTACTACATAAAGTGCAAGTAGTAGTTGATGCATTAGAGATAGGAGCATAGAAAAATAAATTGCTCCCTTTCACAAAAGAGGGTTTGAAACATTTCTTCTTACTAGAATATAAAATAACCTCATCTAGTTTTTGCCTTAGAAAAAATTAATTAGAAAGGACCATCTTTAAGCACCTAGAGCTCAAAGATAAATTTTTGATAGCCTTTCCTAAATAAATTTTTTAGATTTAAGTAATTCACTTTCTAAAACAATAGTGGTGCAGCTAGTTTTAAACTTCTTTTACTCATTGAACAATTCGCATGAAAGATTATTTAACTGAGCAAGTAAATTATTATTTTCACATTTTAATATATTTACGTTCCCAGTTAAATCACCATTCATATCTCTATATATGGAACACTCTAAGCAGCCAGAGGATGAGATGTTCAAACTTGCATTTTTAGGGGCATTCAATTCTAAAGTGGATTTTTCTAATTTCTCTTGTAAATTGCTCTTATCCTTCTTTAGATTTGAATGCACATTTTTAGAAGTCTTATATTTATCAGAAAGTTTCTCAAATTGACCCAACATTTCACCATACTTATTATATGTTTCATTTCATTTGGGAAAAGCCATCTATATAAGTTATCATATAAATGTTATACCTCATTGTCAGAGCTTTCGTGTTCAGAATCATCCCTATTAGCCTCTTTTCCCATGAGACAAAGGTGTACCCTTTGCTTATCATTGCTCGAGCTACGGTCTGACTCCTCTTCGTCGCTCGACATTATCCCATGTTGCAACCTTGAAGCTTTTGCACTTCTCTTTATAGTCTTTTTTGTTCGATGGGTCTTTCTTCTTATAGTGAAGTGGATTCCTACATTGATAATAAGTTGGTTCAGTATCAGAATCACTAACCTTGCTTGTGTAGCGATTACGTTTGTCTTGTAGAAATTTTTGACTCTACCATATTCTAAACCTCAAAGTCAGTGGAAAAGTTTGTGCCATCAAATAGTGGGGGTCCGTTAACAACCTTACCTTCAAGGAAAGCAGTTGAGGATCCTAAAATCATTGTCTATCTTATGTTGTGAATCCTAACACATAGATATCAGGCTCTGAATCACTTATTAGATCTAAGATGCAAGCCTAGAGGTGGGGAGAGGTGTGAATAGGATTGCCTACTCTTTTTCGATATCACAGATAATATACAGCAAACATAAAATAGATAATTAAAATAGTAAGCAAGACAAATAAGCTTAAAATAAATCATAGCCAAAACACATGAGATTTTTATAATGATTCAGATAAATAATTCTACATTCACTCTTCTTTCTCACGATGAGGCTTCCTCACTATGTGAAAGTTCTGCTGAATCACAAACCTGATTCAATAGGCTTACAAGACTGAAACCCTAGTTTCTCCTAAATTAGTTGTCTAACCTAAACTCTTTACACATGAGTATCTCTAGCACTTGCTAGCAACTAATTTCTCAACTAACCCTGGTTTGAGTGCGCCGTAAACCCTCAATTCACCACGGCTTGAGTATGCCGTAAAATCAGGTTCAAATCAATAAAACAAATAAGAAATTAGCGCAACTAAAATGATCTTAGAGGCCTTTTGTTAAGCAAACTGTTCTCCTTAATGATAATAGTGAAGCTCTAAGAAGAACAGTGATGATGATGAAGCCCAAGGGTAGTACTTCTCAAAGATTGATGATTGGATGATAAAAAATGGCTTTGAGGGTGCTTTCTGAGAAGCCTGAGCAAGATTAATCACCTATGTTGCAACCCTAGCTCTTTCCCTCTCTCTTCATATTCTTTTTCTCTTTGATTTTGGTCAAGTAGTTCTCTAAAAATCATGAGGAAAGAACCTATATGCTCACGGCAATTATCGACTAAAGATTGAGTTCAAAACAGATTAAAAATCACAAGTTTCGCGATCAACCATTGATGGTCGAACTTAACAATTGGTGGTCAAGTTGTCGCTATCGATGGTTAAGTTGTCACCATCGATGATTTGAACCTCTCTAGAAATTTACATCATTGATGGTTGATAGAACCATCGATCGATGGTCTATAGATCAGATCGATAGCTTTCTAGAAAGCTATGATAATAGAAATTCTGATAACTGAGTCAAACGTTATGGCTCATGCAAGTTTCAGCCTCAGTATATATTTTCTGCCTACTGCTAATTGTTTTGACGTTGTCTCACTAAACCGTTCATATCCCGAGCTATACATCTCCAAATTGAGCTATGTTTGTTTTGTAGATTCGTGACAAAGAGACGGACACTCCCATATGCTTGAACATTATTTTAGCCTCTGATATTTTTCTAGAATTAAGTATGATTAACTTGTTGTTTTGCTCTTTTCAATATCGAACTTGATTCTAGCTTTTTGTAACATGTGTACAGCATCTCAAATATATATTAGACCAATATGAAGGTTTATTATTTATCAACAAAGTGCTATACATCTCTGAATTGAGTTCTGTTTATTTTGTAGATTTGTGACGAAGAGACGAACACTCCCATATACTCAAACATGATTGATATTTTTCTAGAATTAACTGTGATTAACTTGTTGTCTTACTCTTTTCAATACCTCACTTGATTCTAACTTCTTGTAACTTGTATACAATATCTCAAACATATATTAGACCAATATGAAGGTTTGTTATTCATCAAACAAAGTCAATTGCGCGGACACAGTTCTAAATTTGTAAACCTAGATTCAAAGAGTAATAGTTTTTTTCTTAATCTACTTGAGAAATTCATGGTCAGTAAGATTTAAATCTAGATTGTTTTGATACAATATTAAAGAATACGTCACTCTAACAAAACTCCAAAGTATGATATGAATTAGAGGTTAGTTAATTATCGTTTTATATTCTACCAATATTTCCGTGGACAACAAAAAGAAATATAGAGATCCCTTTTTTTAATTTAAAACTGCACCCATTT
This sequence comes from Asparagus racemosus, assembly GCA_037177215.1. Lineage (NCBI taxonomy): Eukaryota > Viridiplantae > Streptophyta > Magnoliopsida > Asparagales > Asparagaceae > Asparagus > Asparagus racemosus. The sequence continues at coordinate 1,275 of JBAKGM010019265.1, read as the reverse complement.
ACAGGAAGATCTAAGTGTAACTCGAATCTATTAACTGGTGAAATGAAGATGTATTCGTGCATGAGATTAAGACCACCAAAAGTTGGACTGCAATAATTATTGTAAAAAAACTAGAAAGAAAGATCTAATTAATGGAGGTCTGGACGGAAAAAGGAATACGCTATGAAGCGGACATCAACCTAATGTATATCAATCTCAAGTACAGTGACCTACGTCTCTAGAAAATGTCAAGAATATTTATTAGGTGAGAAACTACTATACACCTTGACCACTGATTAGTCTAAAAAATAAAAACATTCTCAATTAGGCTTCACCTGGATTCTTTAAGTTTGCAATATATGCAAAGTAGAGCAATCTCTTGGCGTGATGTGATTTGATAGTTCTATGTGATTAACTTTATTAGGACACGTGTTTCAAACGACGATTAGTCATCATTTCAGGTCAAGTCCCAGAAAGTATTGTCGCATGTTTTAAGCAGACAAGTTTGTATTATATTCGGTTTCTTAAAGTTTAGGTGCACATGCAACCAGGTGGAACTTACCCACTCCTAAACTGGCGGCATCAAGTTCTTCCATTTTATCCCTTTGATCCGGACATAACTTCAGAAATATTATGGAACAAATCATTGAACGCTCTTTTTGCGCGGCACTTATTACGTGTTATTTTTAAGGTACGATAATGCGATGATTTTGTAACTTAAATTTTACAAAAACACCCTCCCGTTTCGCCAATTTAAGAATAGCCTTCTTAACTTTAAAAATGTCTCAACTTTCCTATCTTTTGAGCATGTCACAGAATCCCCACCTAATGTTCGCAATTCCCTTAATGATGTGACTCGCAACTCTTTCACTGTACCAACGAAACTTTCAACATTTCTTTAGGGAAATGAGGGTGCCTCAAACTCGAAAGCTCCAGCCCACTTCCCATCAGTGGCGGAGCTAAAAATTTTATCTTGAGAGGCAAAGAATCCATGATACATAATTGCCTTTTATATATTTCACAAAAAAGTTTTTTTCGCTATTAGTTCCTCAAATTTTAAAATATTTTAAAATGGGTCCTCAAATCTCAAAATTGCTATTAGGCTTTTCAATTTAAGATATTTGAAAATTAGTCCCTCAAATCATTGACATTGTCATTAAATCTCTAGTTTTCATGATTAACTTAAAACAATTCATAAGAATTGGAGGACTTTTTTCAGAGAAAGAATTAGTGGAGGACTTAATAGCAGTTTTAATGATTTGATGGACTAACTTTAAAATAGCATAAATAATTTGG
>JBAKGM010019264.1:0-10901 GCA_037177215.1 Asparagus racemosus | reverse complement strand
CACACACACACACACACACACGCACACACACACACACGTAACTCTATCCGATTTTAGTGGATATGGATATGAATTTTCCTTACCGAGATATATCCGTATCCGAGATGGGTAAGCGGATATGGATATGGTAAGTATCATATCCAAGCCGTATCTGGAACGAATGCACCCCTACCTACGACCCACTTGTAGAATCTCCTCCTAACCAAGAGTAGAAGGACCCAACTCTCGAAGATGATGTAGAATATTGAACAAATCAACCTAAGGATGAGCTCTTAATCCTAGCTTTCTCCCCTCTTTCTCTTCCCTCTTTCTCTTCTTTCTCTTACAACTCACACTTATGAGAATATGATGGGGGAATAGATAATGAACTCCTCTCCTCATAATACTTAAGTCCTCATATGACTCAAGCCTCAACCCAACTCAAGTGGGTTGAACAAACTTGACTAAGTTGTGCCCACTTAGCCAACTCAATGTGTTTGAGCCCATCATGAGTATGGACCCAAACCCAACAATCTCCCCCTCCATGCCCATGAGGGGTGATGCCCATAACTAGCAACTAGCATCCATGCAGGCCACCTTCTTGCAAAAATTTTTCTTCTCCTTTGGCATGTATTTTGTCAACATGTCGGTTCCATTTTTGCTAGTACGAATCTTCACTAATGTCAGCAACTTCTTGTCAAGCACATCCCGTATCCAACGATACCTCACATCAATATGCTTCAACTTGTTGTGGAAACTAGGATTCTTTCTCAATGCACCTCATAACACTTTTGCTTCATGCCCAATTCCTCAAAGAATCGTTTCATCTACAACATCTCATTGCATGCTTTTGTGAGGGCTATGTACTCGGCTTCCGTAGTAGATAACACAACACACTTTTACAATTGAATTCCCATGAAACGGCTCCTCTCCAAAAGTGACCACGTACCCTGATGTAGACTTTCTAGAATCAAAGTCACTGGCCATATTGGCATCCTTGTATGAAACCAACATGGGCTCATTTCCTTCAAAGCATAAACACTCCTTTGAAGTACCTCGAAGATATCGAAAAATCCACTTCACACCCGTCCAATGCTCTTTACTCGGATTTGCAAGGAATCAACTAACCACACCACCACCATGTGCAATGTCGGGCCTCATGCATACTATGGCACACATTAAACTCCCAATAGCCGACACATATGGAATATTCTTCATGTCTTCTTTCTCTTTCAAGTTTGAAGGATATTGTTTTGAGCTTAATTTGAGGTGACCCAAAAGTGGAGAACCAACCTAATCTTTGGAGCACCTTTTCAATATACTTCTCTTGTGATAATCATAGCTTCCTTGCTTTCCTATCACGAGATATCTCCATGCCCAATATTTGCTTTGCCGGTCCCAAGTCTTTCATTGCAAAACACTTGCTCAAATCTTCATTCAACTTTCCAATCTTAGATTTGTCATGCCCAACAATCAATATATCATCAACATAAAGTAAGAGAATGATAAAATCACCATTACCAAAACTCTTCATGAAGACACAATGATCGAAAGTTGTTCTTTGAAACCCTTGTTTCACCATGAATACATCAAATTTTTTGTGCCATTACCAAGGAGCTTGCTTGAGGCCATGAAGACTTTTCTTTAATTTGCATACAAAGTCTTATTTACCTTTAACTTCGAAACCTTCATGTTGTTCCATATAGATATCCTACTCCAAATCACGATGAAGGATGCAATTTAACATTCATTTGCTCAATCTCCATATTCATGCTAGCGGCCATGCCCAACATAATCCGAATAGATAACATCTTTACAACCGACGAGAAAATCTCATCGAAGTCGATACCTTTCTTTTGGCCAAATCCCTTCGTAGCCAACCTTGCTTTTTACATTGGATGTGAGTTATTCTCCTCATATTTTAAGCAGAATACCCACTAGTTCTTCAATGCCTTCTTGCCATGTGATGGCTTCACTAACGCTATATGTTATTCTCATACAAATTGTCAATCTCCTCTTGCATAGCTTTAAGCCACTCCCTCTTATTCTCACATTCACAAGCTTCATCATAGCATTCTAACTCATCACCATCCATGAGCATAATGTAATCATTACTAGATACCTCATTGAAGGTTGTCGCTCTCTAGTAGATCATCGAAGTTGTGGTGGTTCATGTGGCTCCGTGGTGGCTTGCTCCTTCACTTCATCATGAGTAACATTGGATCTCAAAGCTTCATTACTATCATTATCATAATCTTCATGGGAATCTCCATCACCATGTACCATCAGAGAAGGAATTTGATCCAAATCAACAAAACTTTCCAAAGAAGAATGAGTATCACCACCCTATTTACATCTTCAAGAATTTGGTCTTCAAGAAATACCACATCTCTACTCCTCACCAACCTCTTGGTTTCTGGATCCCATAGGCGATAACTGAACTCATCATATGAATACCCCATAAAAATGCATTGCTTTCGACTTGTTATCAAGCTTGGACCTCTCATTTTTCAGAACATGGACAAATGTGTGGCAACCAAACACCCTCAAGTGTTTACAAGAAGCATTCTTCTCACTCCAAACTCTTTTCAGAATATCACCATTCAATGGAACCACCTAAATAAGTTGATTAGATCCACTGCCGTCCTCATTGCCTCCCTCCAAAAGGATTTAGCCAATTTAATATGTGACAACATACATATAATCCTCTCGACAAGTGTGTGATTCATCCTCTCCGCAATACCATTTTGCTTTGGAGTTGTTGAAATGGTTCTTTCATGCTAAATATTATGACTCTTGCAATATACATCAAATGACCCAATGTATTCACCATCATTGTCTGACCGCATTTGAGAGACTTGCCAAATTGCCTCTCCACCATGACATGAAACTATTTGAAGACTTCCAAGACTTGATCTTTGCTCTTCAAAGCATATGCCCAAATCTTCCGACAATAATCATCTACAAAAGTAACAAACTACAAAGCTAGACCAAATATTTTCTCATTTACAGGACCACATAAATCAGAGTGAATCAAATCTAAAATATTTGAATTTCTTTGTAAAAGAAAGTCTATGTTGCTTTCCAACTAAGCAATCAACACAAGTATCAAGATGCTCTATTTGGGATGAATTTTTCTTTGGCAAGAACTTGTAGGTCTTTCTCACTCACATGGCCTAGCCGCCAGCGTCACAAATCCATAGAGTTCTCCTCCATAGTATTTACATTGCATACACAGAAATATGCTTGCATTTTGTAGAGAGTACAACACTTTTTCTCCCCTACCGCTACTAACGATCCTTTGGTGAGCTTCCAAGCACAACTACCAAATACATTTGTGTAGCCCTCTTCATCTAGCTTTCTGATAGATATAAAATTAAGGTGAAGATTCGGTATATGCCACACATCCTTGAGCACCAACCTATAACCGAGCTTGGTCTCAACATGAATATCTTCAACACAAATAGTTTGAGAAGTCCCTTTGTTGCCCATCCTCACTACTCCATAATCCTTAAATTTATAGGATACAAACATGTCCCTCCTACAAGTAGCATGATAGGAGGCTCCCTTGTCAATCACCCAAGCGGTGCTTTGACATGCAACATAAAGACTTGACTCACAACTAGAAGAGACTATGACCATGTCCCCCTCAAGAGTAGCTGCGGTGTTCTCTTTAGACTCATATTTTGCTTCGTTGCACTCTATTTTTATTTATTCTTCAAATTATAGCAATTCTTCTTGATATGCCCAATCTTGCCACAATAGTAGCACTTTATGCCACTTCTAACTTTGATCTTGTCTTTGACTTGTCATGATCACCATGGTAGGGTCCTACATTTGATTTTCCCCCACCTTTCTGTAACAAGTACCTCTGAGTGTGAAGAAAATCCTTGTTCTTTTTGCCTCACATTTTTATTGAACATACTATATTTCACCATGTTCACGGTCAGCACACCATTTGGAGCCTAGTTGCTAAGAGATATCACTAAAGTCTCCCAACTATCCAGTAGAGAGCTCAAAAGAAGCAGGCTTACACTTTGTCATCAAAGACAATTTTTATGACAGACACATCATTCTGAAAGTTGTTCGCTCCACTACATTTTGACCATCCTTGTACTTCATATTCACAAGCTTTCTAATCACGTAAGCCTTGTTTTGTGTTGTCTTCCTTTCATAAAGAGACTCTAATTTTTTTCCAAAGCTTACAGGTGTCGATCTCTTTAGATATATGATGAAAGACTCTTTGGTCAACCCATTGCCAAATTCGTCCAATGGATTTTCAATTCAATTACTCCCATTCATCGGCATCTTCGAATTGAGGCATGACACCTTTCAACTTGATGGGTAGAAACAACTCTTTACAGTATAAAATATCCTCCATGCATGTCTTCTAAATAGAGTAGTTCGACAATGTGAGCTTGAACATAGTGGTTGAGGTTTCTTCCGTTTTGCAAAAGCTTTTTCACACCACAAAAGAGACCAAAACCTCTCCCAAGCAATTTACTAAACACCTTGTGGGCAACCTTACTCTGACGCCACTTTGTTGGGAAACCAAAGACTAGGATCCCAAGCTGAAGATTAAATATGAAAGAGGAATGTGAATGCGGAATAAACAACAATATAATTAACCACAATGGATAACCAATATAAGGTGGCTCGGCAAAGTGTGCCTACATCCGACAAGAAAAGAACTCTTTCCACTATATCAACAAAGAAGAGTACATCATATAATAACCCTCAAAGTTTGCATAAAGCTTGACACCCAACAACAATGGAAACAGTGTGATTACAAGGGTTTACCTCACTAGCTCCAAACCTATAACTCACTTGTAGAATATCCTCCCAACAGAGAGTAAAAGGATCTAACTCTCCAAGATGATGTAGAATATTGAACAAATCAACCCAAGAATGAGCTCTTCACAAAACCCTAGCATTCTTCCCTCTTCCTCTTCTTTCTCTCACAACTCACACTTATGAGAATATGATGGTGGAATAGATAATGAACTCCTCTCCTCATAATACTTAAATCATCAAATGACTCAAGCCTCAACCCAACTCAAGTGGGTTGAATCAACTTGACTAAGTTGTGCTCACTTAGCCAACCCAATATGTTTGAGCCCATCATGGGTATGGACCCAAACCCAACATCCCAACCCATTTAGTTATTCCTATTTAGATGTGTTAGGATGTTCTACTTTCTACATTTCGATTTTAGGGTAGTGATAATTGGACTAATCCCATAAACTACTCCAATACTATTAGCGAGGGATATGTGGGGTCCTTCTTTTTAACTTTTCAGCTTTTTCTAATAGGTGCCTATGAGCACTCGTTAGAAGATTGAGAGAGATAGAGAGAAATAGATTGGAAGTGGGCTTCCCTTAACTTTTTATCAAAATTGATGACTCATCAAAGTACCCTACACCTTTCTCCCTCGTAGAGTGGGAGTAGTTTGAAAATGTATAGTCTAATTATCATTATTCTTGATTTTATTACTATCAGGTAGCTTTCTATTTTTAAATTATTGAACTTTAAAATATTATATATTTTGTGCTGTGTCGATTAATGGTCTATGGATATTAGCCAGACTACCATCCATTCAACAAATATACTTGCCTATAGTGAACTTTGAACATTCTCAATTATATGTAGATAATTAAACACAAGTATCATATACAGAAAGATTAAAAGGATTCTATAATTGTTTAAGGAGAGGAAACTACATAAATATGATCTAAATAAGAGAAAGCCTAGAGGCATATGCACTTTAATTGAAAATATATATAGTCATCAGCTTGAAGATAAAGGGAGTTTTTTCAAAACCTTAATAGGGAACACTTTTTATCAAAACAATCCATTGTGGGAGGCAATCTCAACAACACAATAGGGATATCTGATTATAGAAACATCCTACACTCTAATATAAGGCTAAGGGTGCTCCGCACAGTGCGAGACATTCTGATAAGATGAGTACTCCATAGTGGGCGCTTGCCTAACCTAGAACACATCACATGTGGCTCAGCCCATAGGGTTATCCGACAAATAGGGAGTTATCTTACAAAAAGTGTTTTAGTGTTATGTAACATTTAATAAAGCTTTTTATGTTATCTCAAAGTGACCAAACTTTTGGGCGATTATGCGAAATTTACCCTTAAATTTACTTCTTTCGAAAACTAAAATAAAACCAATTAATAATGCAGAGGTGGCTGTCTACTAAAAAGCAATAGAGAGGTGAAGAAGAGAATGATAATGGTATGGGTGCACAAAAATTTCTATACTCGAGGAAATATATGTATCTATATTCTTAGGATACTAAAATAGTTACAAAAATCTATAACTGATAGGATATGGTTATATAGTGAAATATTCAAATCCGTATCTGAAATATCTAAATATATATTGGTCATAATATTGCAATAGTTTTAATCCTTAGATTAGTTAATTTGACGTTAATTTTGATGATCAAGATATCTAATCTTAGCTTTCCAGATATAACGAATATATAAATGAACTCTCTTCTCTTGTATCATATGAACTATATTTTTTTGATATTATCTAGTTTTCTCATATCTAATTTTGTATCTGCATGTATATCTGCTACTATGTCTGCGTGCATATCTATATCTATGTCTAATTTTAACGGATATGGATATGAATTTTCCTTATCGATATATATTCGCATCTGTATTCATATCTGCGATTGATAGGCATATATAGATGTGATAATGATTAATAAGTTTTATTTCATTTTTATACCCTTATTTTCTATATTTTTGAATAATTTTATTTCCTACTAATGTTTTTAATATATTTTTAAGAAATAAAAGATTGAATAAATAAGAACTCAAATAAAAATTATCTCAAGCCCAAAAAATCTCTAATTGAATCCCAGAAGAAGCCAAGAGAAGCTCAACTCAACATAGCCCAAAAGCCCAAGAGAATTTCAGCAAAAATCTCAACATGAGACAACTAGGCATCTATACTATTATTAGATACTACCATCGATAGCAGTATGGCGCCAAAAACTTAATTGTGTGTGAAATAGAGTGTGTTGCAAGTGCACAATAAATTATAGTATAGAAAATGTAGAACCATAAGGAGGGATTTTTTATTTTAAGTTGGAGATTTTTCATTTTATGAAGTTGTTTGAACATAGATTTTTTTGGAAAGAGTTTTAAAGTGGGTTAATAGATTTTTGTTATGAAAAAAAATAAAAAACTAGAAAGAGGGAGGGGGAGAGAAGTATAGAAATGCAAACAATAAAAGAGAAAATGGAAAAAGAAAACAAAAGAAAAAAGGAAAACAAGAGAAAAAGGCGAAAGAAAATGGAGAGATAAAAAGAACTAGAAAGAAAATACAAAAAATCAGAAGAAATAGAAATTAAAAGAAAAGATAGCAATTAACAAAAATAGAAATTAAAAGAGAGAGAAAGCAAGAGAATTAAACTAGAAAATTAGGATAAATTTCACCTGCTAACTATTTATTAGATCTAGAAATTACTCTCTTTTTTTAAGAATTAACAAGCATAATCTATCAATCTAATTAAAGAAAGCATAGATTATCAAGATAGATTCTAAAAACAAAATTAAAATTCATGCATAGATAACCAATCGAAGATAACAATCCTAGACTACTAATAAGCATAGATTATCAATCAATTTAAAAATTATAACCTATCAAATTAGAATGTTTTATCAACTATTATTTTGATTGATTATTCTATATATAAATAATTAAGGTATTAAAGAGAGCAAATTTTATTCTAATAAATAAGTTATACTAGTTTCCTCTTATCCTAATTATCCTAAAAATTTTAGCTACACATATTATTTTTACTAATTTAATTATAAAAGAAAGCATGAATAAAAAGACAAGAAAAGAAACTAATTATAAAAAGTAAATAAAAAGCAATAAAATAAACTAACTATTTAAGAATAAAAATAAAATTACTCTAAAACTAATTAAGCAAGAAGATAAACTAACTAATAAACAAAAAAAAATTAAACAAAGCAAGGCAAGGCATGAATTAAAGAAAATAAATCTAAACCAAATACCTAAACGTGTGATCATAATTAAGTAAGCAAAATTTAAAAATTAAAAACTCACATTGCAAGGGGTTGATTGCTTGTGTAGACCTAAATTTCTTCAAGTCTTTATTAGAAAAAGAAATTTGAAAAGAGAAAGGTTTTTCACTTCCCTCACCCTCACTCTCTACGCCTATTTATAGTATATGAACCAATTTCAACCCTTTGGGTCATACTTGCTCCCCAAGTAAAACCATTTCAGCCTTTGACTTGTATTTGGGGTGTATGTCCTCCTAGTGTTGGGTACGAAATTCCCTAAATCGAAGGTGTAGGAGGGACGAAGGAAACCACAAGAAAGAGGACCAATTTGGTATTGCTTCTTTTTTTATTTTTTATTATGCTTCTGTTTATTTTTTTGAGTTAGTAACGATGTTCGGTGAAAGTTTTTTTTTTTTGCATACTTATTGAAATTACTTCTGATTTTAAAAGTATGCTTTTAAAAGCAACTTCAGGATGCTTTTAAAAGTAGTTTCTATTTTTATAAAAGAGTTTATATACCATATTTGATCTTTATCTTTTGATATTGATCTTTAAACATTGTTTTGTCAAACACATTAACTGCTTTTGGAAGCAGTATTTAATATATAATCAGCGAACGAATATTTTTAACAGCTTATATAAGTTACTTTATAAGCTATTTATATAAATAACTTCTCATAAGCTGCAACAATACTAAACTGAGTCTAAGACCTCTGATTTGGAAAAAAATAGTCACTTCACAAAACCTAACAAAACCTTCGCGCGTTTTTCACCATCACTAGAGACCACTGTTTGCTTGATTCGTTACAGATATGGACAAACCATATCATCATTCATTATGTTATAAATAATTATGTGGGAGATTTTTTTAAAACAACCCATTTTTGCTAAATAATTAGCAAAACAGACCGTTTTGCTAATTATTTAGCAAAAATGACCTCTTTTTAGGCAACATGCCAAAAGAGGTCGTTTTCGCTGTAGGGGGCTGCGAAAACATATGGGATTACTAGTCCTGTATGTTTAGTGGCCCAATTATTAGCTCGTAATTGGGGCCACAAAACCTACATGACTAGTAGTCCTGTGGGCTTTTTGACTGTGACACCAAATGCACGGGACTAGTAGTCCCATGCGTTAGAGAGAGACTCGGTTGCGACTGAGTCTCTGTCGGCCTAGCAAATCCACGGGACTACTAGTCCCGTGGATTTGTCAGGCTTACATAACCCGCTGTGCCCAAAAATTAGGGCACAACCGCACTCTCTGTCCCTCCCCAATCTCTCTCTCCCTCTCCCGATCTCTCTCCCATTCTCTCTCTCCCAATCTATGTCTCCCTCTCTCGATCTCTCTCTCCCATACTCTCTCTCCCAATCTCTCTCTCCCTCTCCCGATCTCTCCCATTCTCTTTCTCCCAACCAATCTCTCCCAATCTCTCTCCCGAGTCTCTCTCAATCTCTCTCTCAAAATCATTCTCTCTTCTCCTCAACAAATTCATTCTCTCCCAAGAGATTTTCCCTAAAGTTTGACGCCGTTTATCCTCTCCGACGCCGACGAATTTCAGATCTTCATTAAGGTATAAATTTCTTAATTTTCCTAAATTTTTCTATAATATTTAGTTAAAATTGTGCACATTTGGGAATAACTGTATATTTAAAAATATTTTTTTTAATTACAATAAAAATTTTGATTTGGTTAAAATTTGTTAGATTAAAATTTGTGAGATTAAAATTTGATAAATGTTAATATTTTAGTTTGAATGGCGAATGGAATACCGGTTATTTGCTTATTCAATGGAAACTGAGTTATGGAATGAATAATATGCCTATATATGAGGGAGGATCTAGGAAAATGTTCATGTTATCTAGAAATTGCAAGTTCGATGAAATGATGGATCAAATATACAGAGTTACTAGATTTAATCATAGAGAGTTTGTCACTAAGATCTTTTGTAATTGTCCGATAAATGAAAAAAGAACAATTGCATGGAGGGACACGCTATATGGAGAACCAGAGTTCCTCTCGTTTGCTTTGAAATTGTGGAGATGCACGTGCCGGATCGCGTGCTTAGGCAGTTTGGTTTCGCACAGCACGCGCCACAATTTATAGAAAGAATAGAGAGAGGCGTTCAAGGGTGGGCATCAGATTGACTGGCCACTTGTGCATATTCGGTACATTCATAGATGGAATGATCGGCATGGGAGTATTGTAGAGCAGCTTTATCCTCCGATGGAGAAAGTCGCCTATATAAGATGGTATTAGGGAATTACCAGAAGATGGATAATCACTCAAACCACGCCTCCAGTAGACGAAATTGAGATACGTTCCCAATAAGCAAGATATGTCCCACAGGGTGTAGATGACAGAGAATGGGTAAGTAAATTGCGCAAATTTAAATAGAATTTTTAATCCATTGTTAGATTTTGGTAGATTATATTTATAATTGTATCTTTTAACATAATTACAGATAGATGCTATGGATGAGATATAGGGGATTGCAAATGAGGGCATATCTACCGCCGTAGTAGATACAGTCCATATATCGGTATTGCAACGGATAGTGGGGAGGGTTCGTAAGGCGCTTCATTGAACTCATGAGGATCGGCATGAGGGTCGTGAGCAGATGGTGCATGAGGAGAGGGTATATGCACACCGACGAAGACGAGGTGAATCTCGCTCACACGACAAGGAAGCCGCTCCATCACAGCCCCACACACAACCCAAGAGCGAGCACGTACAAGCTCAAGTAGAAAGAGGACGCCGACGATCTGATCAGGTACGGAGAGGTAGACAATGGGGGGGGGGAGGCAGACTTTTAGGTTGTATGTGATATTTTTTAAGTTTTTCTACTTAGACTATATTTATCGTAGT
>JBAKGM010019263.1:0-10901 GCA_037177215.1 Asparagus racemosus | reverse complement strand
GCCTCATCTTTAGTTTTAAGCAAGTAAACATAACAATATTTGCTATAGTCATCTATAAAGGTGATAAAATATTTTTTTCATGTCTTTGGTCAAAACACCATTAAACACAAATATCAGTATGAACTAAATCAAGTAACTCAAAATTTCTATCAACAGAATGAAAATATTTCCTCGTTTATTTAGTTGTTACACATACTTGACAATTTTTTATTATGATCTAAAGAGTGCTTTGGAATCATATTAAGATTCATCATTTTTATTACAGAATTAAAATTAACATGGCCAAGACATTTGTGCTAAATATCAGATGATGCAATATTGTTACTAACAGGATAATCAGGAATAAAAATCTTATTTAATTTTGAAAAAACAGATTCTGCTCTAACCTCATACATTCCATCAAAATCATAGCCTTTAAAAATAAAAGATCCAACATGCAACATAACTATTTTATTACATTTAAAAAAAACTCATAACCCTCCCTAACTAAACATGAACCATTGATAATATTGCATCGAACAGTAGGAACGTTATGCACCCTGTTTAATGATAGAACTCACCCTGAAGGGAACTTCAGGTCCACTCATCCATATCCTAACACTTTAGATGCAGTTTGGTTCTCCATCTTCACGCTATTTTCATTTGCAGGCTGGTAAGACACAAATAGTAATTATCAACACAAATGCGTAAATTTAAACCAGTGTCTACTAACCATTCATTTGGTTCATAAATAGTTAGTAACGCGGGGTTAATAGAAACATACCCTTTGATAGATCCAGCAAGCTCAGTCATAACCATGTTAACTTAAGGCACGCTAGTAGACCCTAAATTAGCTTTAGCTTTCTTTGTAGGACAAGCTTTAGCTCAATGTCCAACATGTCCACAATTCCAACATGATTTGTTTACTTTTGGTTTCTTTTAGATCTTAGGTTTGGCTTTGAATTTGTCATCAGGTTTGCCATTAGGTTTGTTAAATTTTTTTCCAGAAGTTATAATATTTGCTTTAGGTTGGTGCTCAACATGCACTACATGTTTTTGATTCTTATACTCTTCCTCAATAGCTATAGCAATCATGAAGTCATCGAGATTTATTTTTCCCTTTCGATGCTTGAGAGACATTCCAAAAGCCTCCCAAGAATGAGAAAATATCTCGATGATTGTTATAACCTAAAATTTTTCAGGAAGCTCCATTTCAGCTTCTTGAAGAGCATGCAGAATGAACAGAAGTTCATGTGCTTGTTCTGTTATAGATTTACCCTCGACCATTTGAGACTTTAAGAACTTGGACACAGAATATTTTTCAAGACTGAGGTCTTCAATATTATATTTTCTATCCAGTTCATTCCATAATGCCTTTGTAGTGGCCGAAAAAGAATAATAAATATCGAAGAGCACGTTGGACATAGCCAACAAAATACATCCTCTGCCTATTTGATCCTTCTCCATCCAGTGTGCAATTTTCTCTACACTATTAGGATCCTTTTCATCTAGTTTTGGACAATCAATCAGTATCATTGCCAACAACCCCTTAGTCGTCAGCCAAATCTTCATACGTTACTGCCAATATTTGAAGAACTAACCCGCAAACTTTTCTGACATTTCAGACATGTCCATTTTAGAGACAAATGCACTAGAACCAACTCCGAAAACAGAAGACATAACTTTAAAAAATGATAATTTCTTCAAGATTGTTGGGAAAAATAAGAATAAAAATATATCCAAAATTAAACAAAACAAACCACACAGGAATGAAAGGAAAAAACAGAAAGTTAATAAAAATATTTCAAATAAACTTCAAGGTTGAAATACTTTACAGAAGTGCGGAATCTCCCTCTAAACAAAGAATTAGCCTTGAAGAAACTATATCCCACCTACGATAGCGTTGAGTCTGCACAATGCTTTCAAGGATGAGACGGCAGCAGTCCAAAGAAGCGTTCTTTTCTGTTAGACACCTCGACAATAACTTCAATTCGTCAAAAACTTCAAAGCTTAACAGCTTACATAATTATAAAAGAAGAAGAAGACAATAGGAGAATTCATTTTGTTTTCTTTATCTTTTTCTGTATTTTCCAAATGAACAGAGGAGGTGCTTTTATAAGGTTCATGAGAGAAAATCTTTGAATTCCAGTTATTGTAATGTTTGTAACATCTGTAATAACTATAATTCAATCCTTGTAACATTTGTAACGTACGAAACGTTCAGCTGGATTAAAGAGAGCATATGCAAAACGTTTAAGTTGATTTAAAGATAGCTAAAGCAAAAAGAGCACGCGCCATTGCACCCGCCAAACCCGCGCACCAGAGCACGCGCCGCATGCACGTTCCCGCTCGCTTACATACCAACACAAGTGTACAATACTAACACCTTTGTTGTATATATATATAGCACGTATGTTAATCTGAACTAACTAAATGCATTCAATTAGTTAATGTGGGACTAAAACTCACATACTACTAATGAAACACAGTTTAATTTTTATCTAAGGAATCCAACCAAATAAATGGTATCTTTCCATAAAAATCCTCTAATACTCATTTATTTCAACACATGGCTCATGTTTAGGTTCCCAGAGATCTCTCCCTAAAGCTGCAGGTATTATATTATTTCTCAAGAAATTTAGATGTATTAAACTTTCTAATCTTATAAGATTGTTCATCTAAAATTAATAATACTCTATTTGTATGGGTTTGCTTCGATGTGCAAAGAGTTTGCGCTTTTGACGGATAAACTATCATCAGCCTAATTATAATTGAATAATAATCTTCAATTGTCATAATCTTTATTTTTTCAGTTATCGTTTAACTGAATGTCGTGCTTGATCTCAAGCCGGAACAATCCTTTGAGGTAAGTCTCTCACGAATACTCAGATTTTTTTTTTTTTTAAACCTAATATTTGATGCGCATTTTGAAAGTTTCTCTTGCTGCTTTATTATGCCTTTCAGTTAGTATTATTATGTTTGAATTTTGACTTCAATAGTTCAATTAAAAGTTTTAATCTTTCTATGGAATTCTGCAGTGGATTTATTCTTCAGAATCTCAATTATCTTTATTTTTTTCAAGTTGTTCTCCATCATACGCTACTACCTTTGTACTGTAGCTAAGCAATGTGTTTTTAAATCTTTGTTTCACCTATCTTTTAGATTTGATATGATATAACTAATTATTAATATCTTTTAGATTTAAAAATGTATATTTGGTATGATATAACTAATTAGTTAATATTTAAAAATGATTCAATGATATTTTAGCCAATAATGTTTGTCATGCTTTAAATAGTTATTCATTGTCTTCTTCATTATTTACGTTATCTTGAAGAATTTATATCTTTCATATTCAAGATCAAAGAGGAAAGATTATATTTTTTGCACAATATTTACTTAAGATTACAAATCTACTAGATATTTATATAAATAAGATCAAAACTAGCATTTACTTCATGATTATTAATAAGTTTAATAATATTTACTTTATTCTCTTATTTGTTGTATAAATTTTCTAGGGGAAAATTTGACATTGTCTTCATTCATCAGAGAATCGCATAAGGTTGCTATTATATTTTCTAGAATATTTTAAATATATACATGATGAATATATGTAGTAAATATTGAACTTATTTAAATTTTAATTTTAGAACTTGACAATAAAAAATTGCATTCATGTAATCCTTACCTACTCATGAATTATTGCTTTGAGGTATGAATACATCAATTTCTTTATTGTTATTTTTAATATTGCACACTCATAAATAAACAAATGAGATGACGGGAATCTCATGGAAGATGATCAACCACAAGGGAGTAAAAAATTGCTAAAAGTTTATATTTCAAGACATTATAATGATTTGATTGTGTTTGTTTTGATTGTAAATTGCAGGTTACTGTTTCTTAACTAGATTTAGATTTCAAGTATTTTCTTGGGCCTCCCCAATCGAGATGTCATAGATGATAGGATCAATGATGTAAATGCTAAAGGTACACTTCAATAAGCTTCCATAAGGAAGGGATTTAATTTTTGAGGCCTTGATATGCATTGTTCCGTTAAGATATGTGAATTTTTTTAGTCTGCAAAATATACTACTTACACGGTGTTGATGTTTAGTTATCAAACAGTCAATTAAGGATGAGTTGTTAAGAGTGATTAGGGTCTTCTAACTCCTTCAGACCTCTAATCCTGGGGTTGACTGTTCTTCTTTGCACATGAGAGAACTCGTAAGAGAGCGGAGTTAGGTTCTCTGGTAGTTTCTCCGACGATCAAGTCAGACATGCTTAAGTGGGGATGAAATCGAAGAACTAAAAGAGCTCTCTGATTTTTAGTAGCAGAAATTCCTTAAACAGTCCCCTATTTATAGTAGCAGTAGAGGGATAGTCTGGTAACTTTTGTCGAGTCTGAACTAGCAGCTAAATCAGTATTTCTTTACAGGTGTCAGCTACCGAGTGATGGGGAAGGCACCTCAGCGTTTAATGTGATGTGATAGGAGGTGTGCGGTGCCGACGTGGTCCGATGTGTCATAAAGATTTTCTGGGATGGAGAAATGATGGTGCCGGTTGTGCATTTAGTGACAGTTATGGTGATAGCAATAAGCTGTCAGTGGGAGTTTTTTGAGGTAACAGTCGATTTATAACTCGTCTAGTCGAGAGCCGAGAAGTACAGCCTTTTGACTTGACTATGCAAGGTTTTGGTTGCCTAATTAGTTGAGAGCGGCTCACCTTGAGTTAACCAAAGGGGGTGGTCGACAAGTACCACCTTTCGACTCGACTACGCGAGATGTCGGCTCGATTGAGTCAGCCGTGTTGGGCCTTTAATTTCCTTGGAACGTTGAACTGATTTGATTAAGTGTAATAGGGGACGGTTTTCAGTACAAGGGTAAGCAATTTCTGCTACTAAGAAAATAGACAGCTCTTTCAGTTCTTCAATTTCATCCCCACTCAAGCATTTTATTGACTTGATCGTCGGAGGAACCATTGGAGAACCCAACTCCACCCTATTACGAATTCTCTCATGTGCAGGGAAGAACAGTCGACCCCGAGATTGAACGTCTGAAGGAGTTAGAGGACCCTAATCACTTTCAACAATTCATCCTTAATTGACTGTTTCATAACTGAACATCAACACATGGGTTGATTC
Source organism: Asparagus racemosus (assembly GCA_037177215.1). NCBI lineage: Eukaryota > Viridiplantae > Streptophyta > Magnoliopsida > Asparagales > Asparagaceae > Asparagus > Asparagus racemosus. The sequence goes on along the minus strand of JBAKGM010019263.1, from coordinate 5,776 downwards.
ATTTTCCAAGATGACATCTTTGTTTCTTTTTAATATTTAATTGTAATGTGCTCTAATTACTGCCAATTAAGATAAGTTTTATTTCTTATATTTTCAGATTGTTAATGATTGGTAGCTTGAATCAAGGATATATCTACATGTATGTTTTTATAATTTCATTTTATCAGTTTCAATAAATACATTTTGTTAACATGAATCAAACATTTTTTCTGCTCAAAAAAGTTAGTTAATGGAAATAATCATGCACAATTATATGTGATTTTTAAAAAATTAAATCTTTTGAAACTGATTATGTGCCTTAATTTTAGTTACCAAATTATTTGATATTTTAATATTTATTAACATATGAAGAAAATTATGATAAAATTTTTATTTGAATTCTCCCCACACTTTTGGATATCAAATCACATTAAATAATAACTATATATAATAAAGCAAATCAATCTGAATATTAGTTAATATACTAAAAGATTTTTGGTTTATATTCGGTTGTTTTGAATTTAAATGTCCTATAGGTAAGAAATTCAAAATCATCCTAATAAAAACTACAATTAAGGAATTTAAAATCATCCTAATAAAAACTATCCATATTATCTTTAAGAGGGTGACAATATTTGTTTTCTCTTTCCATAGAAAAATTCTCCGAAATGGATCTTTTATTCATTTAACAATTCGCGATTTTTTTTAAAGTATTGAAACTGTTTTCAAGTTGGGTTTTGGACCTTTTCTCCTTTGTCTGAACGGTCATACATATCAATTCAAAATTTTCTATTTGTCAATATTTGCATTTATTTGAGTTTTTTTTTCATAACTCTTGCATTTTTACTTTATTTTTGTTTGTTCATTTGTTTAATTCATGATATTTAGCTTATCTCCATTTAGAAATATTCTTTCAGTGATGTTGATTTAAGTTGATTGTTTGGTTTTTCTCTCTCTATTTTATTTTATTAATCCATCACCTAAATAATCTCTAGGAGAAACAAAGAACAAATTAGTTTTCTATTATAATTTTAAAATATATCTTTCAAACGGTTTGTGGTACGTAATGATTTAATATTATAACTAATTAGATGCATTTATATTAATATAGTTATATGCTATCAACATATCAAGATGATATTCATACAAATACAAATATAAGATATGTATTGGAAGACATAAATGTATTTCTGAGATTATTTTTCAAATCAAGATATCAAAACAGGGAAGTATGACTGTGCCTTTGAACGATATAAAATACTATAAGATAAGTATTTACCATTATCAAAGGCCGAGAAATTAGTTGAATTGGAAAAAGCTTATAGAAATGACAATCTGATGAATTTAATCTAGAATTATCCGTACCTATAATAATTTTTATAACAAAAGCAATAAGAAGGTTTTTAATGTATCACCTATTGTTATACTAGACTCTTCTGCATTTAAAACTCCATCTCCAATCAGTGGAAAAATAAGAACACAATGAGTTTTAATATTTAATAACAAATCCATATTTCTAATATTATATAAATATCATTGCTACATTATATTTAGTTATTACATGTTTTACATCTTACTAGTGTTTTAGCCCATGCTAAGCACGGTCTTATCGTAATTCATCTATATTTCATCGTGTTTCAATCACTCTATTCCGAAAATAATTTTAAAGATCTAACGACTCAACCCTCTTCAAAGCACATGAACCCCACTCTCACCCACCCCCATTGAGATTAGAGAATATGTACCCGCCCAAAAATAATGATATAAAACGACTTATATAAAGCTATAATTAAACTTAAGATCATTTAAATAAATTTTTTTCATAATAAATGAATAAAATGAAGATAATCAAAATATCCTAAATGTAACTTCAATAAAATTAAGATATAAGATAGTTTAATGTTCACAAAATATTATTCGCAAATGATGTATCACTAAAAAAAGTGCTCAATCAATCAACCAATCCAAGGATGTAATATACAAAACATCGAGAAAAACTCTAATAATTTTCAATTACTTTTTCTCTGTCCTAATCCTCTTCTTCAAACTTGAAAGCCCTAGTTCTTTGTCCATTTCTACAAAACTAAAAACATGTTTATTTAGTAAAATTAACATTAAAAAATTATATATCAAAATTAATTAATGTATAAATATAATTTAAAAATATACTACAATTGCTCTAATATCTTAAAAACTAAAAATATATTTTAAAATATATATTTTAATATTTGTAATATTTTAAAAAACTAAAAATATAATTTCAAAAATTTTAATTACTGTGATATTTTAGAAAACTAAAAAAAATAATTTCAAAGTATTATTTGCGTAAAAATTTGAAAAAATCAAAAATATATTTTTAAAAATATATTATAATTACTATAATATTTTAGAGGACTAAAAATATATTTTTAAAAATATATTTTAATTGCTATAATATTTTTAAAAATTGAAAATATATTTTAAAAATTTTTAATTGCTGTAATACTTTGGAAAATCTGAAAAATTATAATTTTAAAGTATTATTTGGGTAAAAATTTAGAAACGCTGAAAATATTGCATTACAATAATTTCAAAGTATTATTTGGGTAAAACTTTAGAAAAACCAAAAATAATACTTTGCAATAATTCAAAAATATTATTTGGGTAAAAAATTTCAATAATATGAAAATAAAAATAAATTCAAATTGTAATTTGTAAATTTGGTAACAAATGTATTTGGGTAAAAATTATAATTTCAGTATTATTTAACAACCATTGAATTAAAATTTCACAATTTTGGTAATTTAAAGTTTACACAAATTTTGGTATTATTTCAAATACATTTTGAATTATAATAAGTTCACTTAATTTCAAAATTTGTGTGCACTATCTAATTTAGGTAGTAGAATTAAAGTAAGATTTAGTAGTTTAAGTTAGTAATTTGTATTTAGTAAGACCAATTTGGTAATTTGAAATATAAAAAACCTTTGGTATTAAATCATAAATATTTTGTAATTAAAATATCATAAATATTAAAATTTTGAACATGAACTAAATTAGGTAGTTAAATAAAGTAAGATTTGGTAATTTAAAATTTACTACAATTTTCTTGTTATTTAATTCAAAAGTTGTTGACATAAAATCGCTAACCAAAATCATGAATTCAAAAGTTGTTGACATAATTTCAATGTTAAAACTATTTGGGTTAAACTTTAATTTCAGAAATATTTAGAAAATTTGAATTAAATTTTCACAATTATATAAAAATTAAAAATGAAAAACATTAAATAATTTGGGTAAAATTTTGGAATAATTTCAAAGTATTATTTAGGTAAAGACTTAGAAAAACTAAAAATAATATTGTGTAATGATTTTAAAGTATTATTTGGGTAAAAATTTAAAAACATCAAAAATATATTTTGAAAAATAGAAAATTAAAAAAATCAAAAAATATATTATAATTGCTATATATTTATAAAAACTTCAAATATATTTTGAAAATATATTCTAATTGATATAACATTTTAAAAACTAAAAATATATTTAAAAATATATTTTTTAATTAGTGTAATATTTTTAAAAACTTAAAATATATTTTCAAAAATTTTAAATGCTATAATATTTTGGAAAAACGGAAAAAATTAAAATTTCAAAGTATTATTTGGGTAAAAGTTTTGAAAAACTAAAAATAATGCTTTGTAATAATTTGTAGATTCTGTAAAAACTTTATTTGGGTTAATATTATAATTTTAGTATTGTTTAACAACCATTGAATTAAAATTTTATAATTTTAGTATTTTTAAATTTACACAAATTTTGGTATTATTTCAGATATATTTTGAATTATAACAAGTTTGTTTAATTTGAAAATTTGTGAGCACTATCTAATTTAGGTAGTTAAATTAAAGTAAGATTTAGCAGTTAAAATTAGTAATTTATATTTAGTAAGATCAATTTGGTAATTTGAAATATAATAAAATTTTGGTATTATTTTTTTAAATATTTGTTAATTAACATACTATAAATATTTTGTAATTAAAATACCATATATATTAAAATTTTAAACATGAACTAAATTAGGCAGTAAATTTAAAGTAACATTCAGTAAATTAAAATTTACTACAATTTTGGTATAATTTAATTCCAAATTTATTAAAATAAAATTGCTAACCAAAATCATGAATTTAAAAAATACTTAGAAAATGTGAATTAAATTTTCATAATTATATAAAAATGACAAATAAATAACTCTTATTAAAATTTGAAATTTAGAATCTAATTTATTTCGATTAGTAATTGAAAATTCTATAATATTTTAAAATCCTAAAAAATATATTTTGAAACTTTAAAATTGCTATAATATTTTTAAAAATCAGAAAATATATTTTCAAAAATATAACATAATTGCTTTAATATTTTAGAAAATGGAAAATATATTTTAAAAAAACTTTTTTTAATTACTATAATATTTTTAAAAACTATATATTTTCAAAACATATTAATTGCTATAATATTTTAAAAACTAAAAAATATATTTTAAAAAATTTTAAATATCCAAATATATTAAATACTTGAATTACGTTTTCTAAGATTCAAAAGCATCGAGGGTTGAAATCACCGATTTGTTTTCCTGTAGTAATATAAAAAATATTTAAAATATTAAATTGAAAATAATTATTAAAGGGTTATAGAATAAATACTTGAGTAATCATTCTTCAATTAATAGTGTATGGGATCTTGGATAAAATATTAGAGAGTTGTTACTCAGAATTAAAACTCAAGTTCTAAAAAATTAATATTTTTTGTTAATTATTAAAATTAAAAAATAGTACACAAATTAAAATGAAAATTATATCAGACAGGGGTAGATAAAATACCTGAACTATTTTCCTCCAAGCAATTAAAGAGCCATAAGTTAAAAATAAAATTACATAGGAATTAAAAACTAACAATCTGAAAAATAATAATTTTGAAAACAACTAAAACGGGTAAAAAATAATACACAAATTAAAAATAAAATAAATAATTGCTATAATATTTTATAAAACTAAAAGAATATGTTTTTTAAAAAATTCAATATTTATTTATATTAAATACCTAAATTATGTTCTCAAAGCAACAAAAGTGTCATGGGTTAAAGATTAAAAATCATCGATTTATTTTCCTACAATAATATAAAATTATTAAAAATATTAAATTGAAAATAATTATTTAAGGGTTGTAGAATAAACACTGAATAATGCTTCTCCAATTAATAGTATGTTGGATCGTGGATAAAATATCAGAGAGTTGTTTCTTAGAATTAAAACTCAATATCCAATGAAATAATATTTTTATAATAATTAAAACTAAAAAATACTACACAAATTAAAATAAAAATTATATCAGATGGGGTAAATGAAATGCTTAAATTATTTTCCTCTAAGTAATTAAAGAGCCATGGGTTGAAGATAAAATTACATAGGAATTAAAAATTGACAATCTAAAAAAATTTTGAAACAATTAAAATTGGTAAAAAATAACACACAAATTAAATATTGGATAGCACAAGATTAATTTTTTCAGAGATCAAAATAATAATTAGAGTTTGTGTAAAAAAAATTGGGGAAAAAGTGAGCGGAGTTCTTGCAAAAAAATATGAGACTGGAAAAATGAAATCAGATTTTGGGAATAAATAGATTTTTTGGTTTTTCCACCAAGCCAAAATGTATTTTTCCATATATATTGAAAAGAAATACCTAAATGAGGGGATTTGATTTTATTTGTGATTTGAATTAGTTAATAAAGATGTTGCAAAAGATACTCTAATTGATTATAA
>JBAKGM010019262.1:0-10904 GCA_037177215.1 Asparagus racemosus | reverse complement strand
GGAGCTTTGAACTTGGGAGGGTAAGGAGCCGTGTCCCATTCAGCAGGATATGGCCTAACAACTCCCTCATCATGTAGCTCACTTCTATTAGCAATGGTGTTAAGGCAAGCTTCAAGTTCGTCCATCTTGGTTGACTGGGGGTTTTGTTTATTCTCAACCCCCTTTTGCTCTTCAGATGAAGAATCCACACGATGAGCTCCTTGATTAGGAGTTTCATCCATTTTCTCCTTCTACTTTAAAGACTGACCTCTCTTATTCTAGCTGAGGTGTTGGACCAGCCATATGAAATTGGGCTCTGTCCACAATAATCTGGGCCATCATTTCTTGGAGTTGGTCGATCGACTCTTGTTGTGATCGCATAGCTTCCTATTGCGACCGCATATACTCTTCGCGTTTCCTATTGAGATCTTCTGCGTTCTCCGTCAGTAGACAGTGTTCTCACACTCCACGCAAGAACTGGAAGACTGGGAATCTGCAATGGTTGAATGCTCATCGTCAGGTCCTATCCCTTTAGCTAACTTTCGGTAGTTGACAGGTGGTATAACTCCTTTTTGCGTGTGAGTGTTTTGGTAAATCCCTTCAAATTTATCCGAGATTTCCTTCACACTTGGAGCATGATTGGTATTTGATTCCTCTGAATTGGAGGTTGGTGACTCCCCTCTGCTAACCATATTGATAGTTACTTCGGGGTATTCAACCTCAGATCTTCTTCTTGTGGAATCGCCTTCGCTTCTTAGAAGGAGCTGCATCAGTCAATCGATCAAAAACTGATCGTCTAGGTGAAGACGAACAACACTGACACTCTGCAAGGACTATAGAAATCAACCGCTCACATTGGCATGAACGAGCGACCCATTGTGTGGATCTTCCTCTTGACAACAATTCTCTCAAGTCAGAGACTTGACGATCGTTGATCTTTGGACCAACAGTTTGGCCAGGAACTGTCCTCTCATCATTTGATTGGGTCAGTTCTGGGTAAACATGAACCTTAAATCCACGTTCACTTCTCTGAACACGACGAATCTCATCGCGTTCTGTGGGGTGAACGCGAGGGTCGTTTTTAATTTGATTAACTCGGACGTGAGGTCTGTGTTTGGGTTGTGAAATGCACCCCTAAGGGTCACGTTTTGTTGATGAAACGCAGACCTCAGGTCTGCGTTTAGGTTCTGGAACGCTTCTGTGAGGGTTGCAATTTGTTGATGAAACGCTGACCTGTGCGAGGCTGGTGTTCCATTGTAGAAACGCGAAGCTCGGGGTCACTTTGATCTGTGGATTGACTTTCTCTGAGTAAGGCTAGACGTAGCGATCTTCTCCTTCATTGAGCGACATTCTTCCTTGCCTGTTTTAAGGCTTTTGCAGCATCAGCTTCTGCATCCGCCAAGTTCAAGGCCGCAATAGGCCTCTTTTAACCTAATCCCCATTGTGTAGGCTTGGGTGTAGTCTCTCTTACTCGTTCGGCGGGTTCAGTCACAACCGCCCTTTTTTCCTTGGAGGAAACGCTGTCTGAATCAACTGATTCAATGGCAGCGTCCCCCTTCAGATGTTTGGACACATATGGAGTCGGGATCTCCCGTGAAACTTTATGGACCTTGTGCATAGCATTGAGGTTAAGGGATCCAGAAGAGAGCAGGTCCTCGTACTTGGCTTGATCAAACTCTATGATAAGAGTTTCCACCGTAGCGCCAGCAAGGTTGACGTTAGATTGCGCCACCACCTCTTCATCGGTGAAAGAAGTTGTCCCGAGCAGAGTCGCCATCTTTTGTTTGCGAGAAAAAAGTTGAGAGAAATGTAAACTTGATGTTATTCCTTCGAACTGACATAGAAAAAGAATGAGTACAGTCTCTCTCTCAGCGTGACCCCTCTCTAACTAACTTAGAAAAGAGAAATTGCAAAACTCTCTCGATCAGTTGCCCGATTTACAAAAGAAGGAAGGATCGACAGAGGACCTCCCTTTTGTTTAGTCTAGGTTCTTCACGGCAGTGTTGGGAGCTTGAACCTTGTATCCCGTTGACGATCTGACCGTCTTTCCTTGTGGCACTACATTGAACCAAACTCTAGGAAGAGTTTTATCGAAAACAAAGAAGAATGCTCACTCTCTTTCTAATGGGGATCCTCTCTAAGCCGTCCAAGCCTCCATTTTTTTAGCTGTGATCCCACATATTTATGGGGGATTAAGGGGTGTAACTGACCCTTCAAATCTTTCCTGAGATCGTGCAAAGTAGTTTTGAAACCATTTACAACGTGTTTGAATGAGTCAAACGTGAGATCTGCCTTCAAACGATGTCTGCATTCTAGGTAATGACCTCTGTGTTTCAAATTAGAAACACAGTGGTGAGCCAGGTGTTTTGAATTGGAAAACGCAGCTATGACCTCTGCGTCTTGAACTGGAAACGCAGTGGTAAGCCACGCGTTTTGAACTAGAAAACGCAAGGATGACCCTTGCGTTTTGAATTGGAAACGTAGTGGTGAGCCACGCATTTTGAACTGGAAAACGCTGCTTGACCTCTGCATCTTCAATTGGAAACACAGTGGTGAGCCATGCGTTTTGAACTATAAAACGCAAGGGTGACCCCTGTGTTTTAATCAAATAGATCTTCAATTTGTGATCTATTTTCGAAGATCATCATCTTGTAATCTTTATCATGCTTTTCCTAGAATATAGGGGTCGTTGATTGTAACTCCTGTTAATACTTGTGAAGGCTATTGAAACCAGAATTTCTCTCGGTCATCATGAAGGCTGTCAGATTGTATCCTTCATTAGTTGTTGTAGAGAAATCCTTGAAAGTCATTGTGTCATGGCTTTCACTACTCGTACTTGATGAGGGTTAACTATCTGTAGTAATTTTTAGACAACCTACATACCCCAAAAGTGGCTGAGGTATGAGTTGTCTCTGGAGGAGCTGAACAGATTGCGGTCGAGGATAGTAGAGATTGCGGCTAAGCCGGCCGGACCAAGTGCCACCGCCAAAGCAGAGAACTTGGACAATAAAAGGAGGAAGTTGAGTAGGGGCTTAGTGCCCCATGTGACAGTCGAGTCGGCTCAAGATGACTCGGTCGAAGTAGCAAAGGTGAGTGCATTTGCTAAGCCCACGTGTTGGAGTCGCCTGCCTAGACTCCTATGCTCGATCCTACCCATAGGCCAAGTAAGGAGCTTGCCGAGATGATAGGGGCTAATGCTACCTTGGTACCGGAGGGTGGCTTCCCCTGGCCCTTCCGCCACTACGTCTCAGAGCTCAACACCTAAGTGTGGGAGGAGTTCCAAGCCACACTAATTGGCGAATTAGGGGGCGCTCTACATATAGGGAGGAGCTCGTGGAGGGTGATAAGTTCATCCCCCAGAGGCCTCTCGATAAGAAGAGCTTGGTCCTAGAGCCAGGGATGACTCAGGTTCAAGCATTGGAGCAGTTCTTCCTCCCTAGGGATGAGGAGATTCTGCGTGAAATGCTGAGCATCGGCCTGCATTTAGCTCTTAAGGGCTATTTACTACAGGGGGCTCTAATCGAGCAAGAGCTATTTTGTAGGCTTTCTTTCGTGTAGAGGCTCACTGCCTAGTTTGAAAAGGTTCTAGCTTAGGAGAAGGTGGCCAGGAAGTGGTTGAGAAAAGAGTCGTCACTCTTGAGGTTGAGCGGAGCAGCAGTGATGGCAAATGGCGTCAGGAGCTGGAGATGAAGGATGACATCATCAACGGGCTTAAGGGGCATCGTGCCAAGCAATCCACAATGATGACCAAGCTCAAGGAGGAGATTCATCATCTTTAGCAAGGGATTGCCAAACGAGAGGGCCAAATCAAGTATTTAGATGAGGAGGTCGAATTGGAGAAGCGCCATAGGCTCGAAGCGGAGGAGTGGTCAGCTCATCAGACATCTTAAATTACTATCCAAGCTTTGAAGGCTCATCTTGCCTTCTTAGAGTCTGAGACTCATAAGGCGGAGGTCATTAAAGAGTACCCATCATGGCCCTATTAACAAAGTGGAGGTGTCGTTGGCCTGCAAAGCAGGGTTCGACTATCTTCTTGCGCTACTCCCTCCTGAGTTTCGACCCACCCCTGATAGCCTCTACCCCTCTCGAGTCACCAACATCCTTGATTGTTTGTGAAAACTCGAGGCGAAGGGAGGGGAGTAATGCTAAAATTGGGAGATGGGGATGACGAAGATGAGCCTGAGGACGACTAAGAAGAAGGCACCCCTCCTGCCACTCAGTCGACCTCAGCTCCCAAGTCGAGTGCCGCTCTCTCGAGCCCCACACCCGACTCAAGCTGAGATGAATGAAGAATGGATGTATCATTTGCCCTTTCTTTTTTATGTTTTGTCTTGTTTTGTAAATGTGGATGTAAATGACAATGCAAACATTTAGACATATGAATGAAAATCTAGAGCTTTTGTTTGTCCGTAACTTTTCTGTTCATATTCGTTTTGTTCATCTGTCTTTACTTCATTTGAGAGGTTCATGATTGAGGTGAATCGATCCTCTAGGTTAAGATGATTTGGCGACTCGTTTGGGTAGGATGACGTGCCTTGGTTTCACTCATGGGTGATACTAAGGTCTTTTGTTGATGGAGTGCCTTGGCTTTACTCGTGAGATACCAAGGTCTTTTGGTCAAAGCCGATCATTTGGTTGGGATGCCTTGGTTTTATCCCAAGAGGGTACCAAAGGCTTTTGTCGATGGCATACCTTGGTTTTACTTGTGAGATACCAAGGTCTTTTTGTTGAAGCTGACCGATTGGTTGGAATGCCTTGGTTTTATCCCGATAGGGTACCAAGGGCTTTTGTCGATGGAGTGTCTTGGTTTTACGCGTGAGATACCAAGGTCTTTTTGTCGAAGCTGACCAATTAGTTGGAATGCCTTAGTTTTATCCCGAGATGATACCAAGGGCTTTTATTGATGGAGTGCCTTAGTTTTACTCATGAGATACGAAGATGTTTTTGTCGAAGTCAACCGATTAGTTAGAATGCCTTGGTTTTATCCCGAGAAGGTACTAAGGGCTTTTGTCGATGGAGTGTCTTGGTTTTACTCATGAGATACCAATGTCTTTTTGTCAAAGCTGACCGATTAGTTGGAATGCCTTGGTCTTATCCCGAGAGGGTACCAAGGGCTTTTGTTGATGGAGTGCCTTGGTTTTACTCATGAGATACCAAGATCTTTTTGTCAAAGCCGACCGATTAGACTTCATGCCTTGGGTTTACTCACTATGACACTAAGGGCTTAGGGTACGTGCCTTGGAATTAGGATGATGCCAATGTCTTAACAGCTGTCGACTGAGCGAGGACTCAGTCTGACACTCCTGTAAAGATAATAAATGGAGTATAACATAAGAGTTAGACCTCGAAAAGATTTAATATTATAAATAACTTTAAATTCGAAATTATTGAAAATATTTCTTGAGATGCTCGATGTTCCAAGGATGGTGCAAGATCCTGCCATCGGGGCTTCTCAGCCGATAGGTGCCTGGGCTAAATTCCTCAATGACTGTGTAAGGTCCTTCCCAATTGGCCACCAGTTTGCCACGCTTGGCGTCTTTGTCGAAGATGGCTTTTTAAAGAACAAGATTGCTAACATTGAATCTTCGAGCCTTATCTTGCTATTGTAAAACTGGGCAATGCACTATTAATTGATGACTTGGGATCAGAGAGCTATTTCTTAGACTGCATCTATGAGGTTGGGTCCAGATCAGATCCCTTCTGAGTTTGAGTATTCATCAAAATGTTGTAGTCGTATTGTCTATAGACGGTCAAAATCTATTTTCACTTAGGCTAATGATCAAATTGGATCCAAGAAGTGAATGTCCATGGGCTAAACACTTCGAATGGGCCCAAAGTCAAGCCCATGACAAACTGCAATGAAGGTTGCCTGATGAATGAAGTGAATCTTGCAAGACGACCCATATCGAGTCAAAAGGTACTAATAGTCGATCATGCCTAGAGTTGAATTCTGTGTTAAATTCAAACTCATAAGCAAAGCTTCCGAGACAACCCATGTCGACTCGACTCGACCGAATCAAACGTGAGTCGACTCCCATACCGAGTCGAAAGGCGTCATTAGTTGGTCAAGCCTAGAGTCGAATTTTGTGCCAAATTCAAACTTATAGGTGAATCAAGCAAACCAATGAACTCCGTCCATGCCAACAAAAGTGGACCAAGTCATCCACTTCTGAAGAAGGCTCACCCATGTTTGCAATGACTCTCGTCCACAACTCTAGCGATCTTCACCTACGTTTGTGGTGACCTTCGCCCACGCCTCTAGCGAACTTCATCAAGCCCACGAAGTTCGCTCAATAGTTGTTTCAAAGCTAGTTTCAAGGGGATTACCGCTTCCTATTATCTACTACTTTAATGGCCACTTAATCTACAATTAAAGGGGTCATTAACTCTCTCTCTTTTAGTCTATAAAAGGAGAGGAGATCACACATTTTCAAGTATCTATGATCAATTGATCTATCCACTGATCTTCTACGCATTTACAAAGAAAACCTCTTCAATGGCAATTGTATGCAGTTGTCGTAGAATTCATTGCAGTGTGAATCTTGGGTCCAAAATGACCCTTGCATGCAGAAAGGCCACCTTCACCAAAGATAGTTTGAGCTTAGCTGAAAGCCAAACAAACTTTACCAGGAGCAAAGGAATTAATACTATTGCCTTGAGCAAAGATCAAGATGTTACCACATCTGATCTCGGGCTTCAGTCTTAAACTCCATTAGGACTTCATTTCAAAGCATCTTGTGATGCTAACTATGCTTCCCTGATAGAAGCTAAGAATGGGAGTAACTCCTCTTTAAAATTCCCTTAGGGAAATAAAATCATCAGAATTGATCTCATTGGGCAAACATGTGGCCGATGTCACCGTAAGTAATGTTCGCATGCCAAGACTAAAACTAGCAAAGTTAGCTCTAATGCTGGTCTAAGAGAATTATTATATGTAAAGAGAGCTCACCAATGTCAGCACTGTGTGACCCTCAGAGAAGTAGTCTCGGCAGTTCAAAAGAGTTTCCAATGCAAACAATCCATCTTCAAACTTCTCGGTCATGCTCCTAAGCTTTCAGAAGCTTAGAATAAAAGACGATGATGTGCCCGAAGAGGCAAAACTCAAGTATTTACTGTCAATATGACAAGTGTGACTTCAAAGGATGAGGGGGAAAGCATGGATAACTCACCTGATCCGATTTACTCTCCTCGTAGTACATCCATTTTCCCAGAAGCAAAAGGTGTCTGCTGCAACACAAGATTTAGAAGGAGAGCAGTGATTCCTTTTGACTACTCTTCTCTTCAAGTGCAGACACCACAACCTTCTTTTCAAATGCATCAATCTACTCATAGCGTCGAATGCAACTCCGCCATAGCGTCGAATGCAACTCCGCCATAGCGTCGAATGCAATTCCTAGTTCAAGTCAAGAACAACAATGGGAAGTAGATGCGATAGATCGAGATGATATTCTAGCCTAAATGGCGATTCAAAAGAAAGACTCAGATGACAGGATTGAACATTTGGAAGAGATGGTCAAATAACTCCTATTGGCCTCTAATGCTCAAGCAAGTTCTTCAAATGGAAAGAGGCCAATCGGTGAAAATTTCTCAGATAAAGATAAAAAATACCAAGACGATGAGGATTCTGAACATTCAAGATCTGAAATGACGCTACCTTTAGAGCTAAACAAGAAAGTGTATGCCTTAGAAGATATTCAAAAGCAGCTCAATATTCTTTCTCAACGAACTGAGCTCAAGAAGGTTGGGATCATCTGACCTTATCCCATCAAGTGGGGCATGGTTCCTTACCCAATAAAATTCAAACCACCTACGCTACGTGCGTTTGATAGTAAAATTCCCCGAAACCAATATACCTACTACTTTTACCAGTAAACTAGAAACATAGTGGGTAACGATGCCATTAAGGCAAGTCTTTTTATTGGCACCCTTCATGGGGTAGCCTTTGATTAGTTTCAAAATTTACCTGAGGATTCAATCACATGCTAGGTCGACTTGGAATCCAAGTTCCTCTCATAATTCTATGAGGAACAATCTGATGTCACCATGGCCAAACTTCTTTCTGAGAAACAAAGCAAAAATGAGACGGTCAGTGAGGACATTGAAAGGTACTGTAACTTGACATTGCGATGTCGAGACATTCCTCTACCGATGTTGCTCCAGACTTGTCGGCACAACTTCGTGGTGTGAATTGAAGCACACATGGGAACCGTCACTGCCTATACTTGGAAGAATTTGATGGAACAAACCGAGATACTTGAAAAGTTATCACAACATTTCCACAAGTTCGAGCCCCGCACCAACTTCAAGGGAAACAAAGGTAACCAAGGGCAGATGTCACAACCAAAAGGCAAAGAGACTTTTGTAGTTGAAGTTTTGAATTCCAATAATAACCAGCATTTGAAGCTTCCAGAAGCTCGACGCCCTGAAAAAGTCAGAAAGACTGACGACCCCAATTATTACCTTTATCATAGGATGTTGGGGCACCCCGATGAAGAATTGCTATATCCTCAAGGATAAGATCTAAACATTCGTCGGATCCAGAATTCTTAAGTTCAAACCTGAGCAAAAGAATGTCACCACTACCATGGTTACCCTCTAATTCGGCTCCATGCAAGAAATCCAAGCCTAAGATGGTGTAGTCCCCATCCCTATGGCGAGAATGGAAGTGGTCATTTATGATCGCCAAAATGAACAAAGCCAAGGCTTAATCCCTCTCACTACTGAAAGTGGCAAAGTAATGTGGGTACATCCCGATCTTCTTCAAGATGAGAATTAAACTCTTCAGAAGTCTAAGGACAAACGTAAGATGAAGAGTTGCAATGCCATCTCTGCAACTATCGAAAAAGAATCTCTACACATCACTTCACTCACCAACTCAGAGAGGGAGAAAGTGGCCATAATAGGGACGAGATCTGACAAAGATTATCTAAGGGATTATAATAAGCCAGAAACATCCAAACAACTAAACTGGCTAAGCAAAAGGAGACACGGTTCGATAAAGCCTTATAGCGTCCTCCAAGCGACCACAAGGCCCCGTTTAAATATGACATCATGGCTCAATTGGCCAACATTCTAGCTCGTATCACTTTGTATTTGTTTAAGGATACGAAAGAAGCTTTGAAAGAAGCTCTCAATGATAGTGAGGCATTTCCAGTCCACGTGGCTGAACCTCCTCAAGACGAAGGACATGAGCAATGCTATCAATGCCAAAAGCAAATGTCGAATATCACCTTCATCTCGAAGGACATGCTTGTTAAAGATCGTCATCATAATGAACTCCTTTACTACACCGGGTATAGAGGGTCGTCAAGGGTCGAGAGGATTCACATCGATCTAGGCTCTGCATTGAATATAATTCCACGGAGACTCTTGAGATTTTTGGGAATCCCCCTTCACAAGCTCTCAAAGACTTGTGCAACCATACTCAGCTTCAACTCTAGTAGTAGCCGATCTCTTGGAAAGATCCGACTCAATTGCCAGATCGGAGATTTAAAGACCGAAATGACTTGCTATGTCATCAACGTCGAGACATCTTACAACCTTCTACTAGGGTGACCTTGGATCCATTCCGACATGATCGTCCCCTCAACACTTCATCAGTGTTTTAAATACATTGATGAACAGGGGGTTCAATAGAGAGTTGATGCTAAAAAGCATCATTTCAAGGGGGTAGAGAATTACTTCACTGACTCTCTCTCTTGTATGATGAAAATCAGACAATTGAGATTGTTCTCCCTAATGATGAGGATAGCGGTAATGAAGAAAATGTTGAGCTAGATCTCATTGACGATTTAGTTTAGGAGATAGATCCACTTGTTATTACCCTAGATAACCTTTGTATCGACCAATCCGCCGAAATCTAGAGCGATTGGATCTTTATTGAAGAAGAGTTTACTTACGATGCTCTTTAGACTCTGAATCTAAAAATTCAAGGGTTGGAAATTTGATGGCAAGGCTTGCTTTAGAACTGACATTGCGTATGCTGATAAAAGAATCACATTCCACTCACAAGCAACTAGACAACTCAGAGGATGCCTCTTTCATGGTTCAACCCAACAAGAGCGCTTTGATCTGTTCATCTTTGGAAAAGTAGAGACACAATTTCATTGTCCAAACTCTGAAGAAGAAGCTAAAGCAGCGCCAAAATTCTCTCGATACAGCCAACAGTCTCAACAGATTATAACAAAGATAGGATACAACTTGGCTGCAAAATAAGGGTTGAACTTCAATAGAGAAATACGAGTCCCTTTGATCTCTTGTGCATCAGAAGGTGAAGTCTTCGATTACTACAATCGAACTAAGCGAGGACTCGGTTATATTTCTCCCGAAGCCAAGCCACAAACAGGATTAGCATCTAATAATTTCCTAAGCAATTCTTCAGATATGTCTAACTAGAATTCTGACATCAGCCTGGGAGCTTTGTGTAATGAATTCATAGCCAACATGGTCTCATTTGACCTAACCATGGATCTCGATGAATCCAAAGTATTCGAAGATCCTGAAGGCGATGCATGGGCAAAGCAACTTGAGAAGCAATGGGAATCTCATTTCGAAGTCTGAGAGCCACCCACTGAAGATAAAGTAGTTCAAATCAGCATAGGCAACAAATTCAACCCTAAGCCCATCCTTATGCAGCCATTGCTCACTATCGATGAAAATCGCGTCTGGATCCTCGACAGAATCGCCAAATAGATAATCCGTCTTTCTCAAAGGCTAATTAGAACTGGTGTCCCTCACGAGTGGTGCGTCAATCATCAGCAATCTCAATACTTGAGGACGACCCTCGAGAACTACCTAGGTCACCTCCGCAGGCATATCCGGTGTAAACTGGGGTGAAATGAATATGGAAGGGTCATCACAAGTGGAATAGTGGTCACCACGACGCCCATCAACCGCATGGGAAGGAAACAATCTGGATGGATACT
>JBAKGM010019261.1:0-10906 GCA_037177215.1 Asparagus racemosus | reverse complement strand
ATCTGAGATAATTTTGCAACTAGTTTACTATAACAAATGTACATATTCATATTTACATGCACTTCCTCATTTTACATGCACCAACTAATTTACTGCACTTTCAACTTGCGTTGGATTCAAGGGGGAGAACTTGAGAAAGAATTTTCCCTTCTCTACAATAACTGTAAACAGTATAATTCTTTTCCAGTACCCCCTCAGCATCTTCATGCTAGCGCAGTCCCATCTCTTGATGCATCGATGCATTACTGTTTGAGGATTGCTTGTATGAAGAAGAACCAGAGGCCCGAACGCAAGCATTGGCATTGAAATTTCTCAAGGAAGCAGTGAAAGGGCACTTGGCTCATAGGGCCAGTGATGGTTAATGTTTCATTATGCTTCCATCGCTGCTTGAGTAGAGGAGAAATTTATGCTGGCACCATCAGTGCTTACCACGTGAGTTCTCAATTCACGGAATTCTAAGCCACGCGTATAATCACTTAGATTGCTTATAGGACCAGTGGTGGTTAATGTTTCATTATGCTTCCATCTTTCATCACAAGGACCTACTCATGGTGCCATCGACTTCGAATTCCCAAAAAATCTCAGTGGAAACGCATACACACTACATTCCAATGGATTCACTCAAGGGAAGGGCAACAGGGAGCAGAAATTTCACCTGTGGAACCCAAGACACATAATGTATGCCACGAGTGTTTGGTCTTCTGGTGTCTCCCCCTTCGTTCTTCAAAATTTCTGCAGTGGCTTCAAAAAGCAATGTCTGGCTGAATGAGCTGTTAGATTCCGAGAATGAATGAGATGGGTTCAAAAGAATTACATGATCGACAAACTACTGCACTGACCTCAAGAGGTTCCCTCATATGTCTCTGGAAATAAAAAATTTGAGAATGATATAGAAAGGTCATGCGCATATAGTTGATTCTATTATATTTTCTTCTATAATATAATACATGAGAAAATATTTTTAGTTGCACTGTATGGCGTGAAAGATGACATGGACAGTGAAATCACACTTCAGAACTTGACTGAAATTTCAGGACAGTACAAGGGAACTTTAAAAGTTCCTGGAATTGGAAAACCCGTCAGCTAATCCATGATTCTTTCATTCCAATCCTCAGTATTTTCTACGGAATGAAAGATTCTGTACTAGAAGTGGTTTATGGTAAGTTTCGTGCATGTACCTGTGACACATGTTACGTGTGCATGGTGTGTTATTTTATAATAGAACCAGGAACAATAGAACTAGGAACATTCTTTTGGCATTTATATATGATTTAGAGATAATTGTTCTTCTTGTTTGTTTGAAGTCTTGATTTTTTTTTGTTGACTAAGTCTTGAAGATTACAGTTGTAAACCTTCATACTAAGTATGCAAACTTTTGGTTGAACTCAATGGGGGAAGAATGTGCACCAAACGGTTCATACAGCACAATCCTCAATACCAAGGGAGGATGAGAATGGATCTCAACATTCTCAAACTTCATCGAAAAGTGTAAGGAACCCTTGTAGTGTTTGATCTCACCAGTGTTCTTGAAGTTTGGAAATCTTAAGACAAGGATGCGTACTAGCGCTCCAAAAAGAGTCCCCTGGAAAATACATCAGCGTATATCAGCAACCCTACACTCCGAATTCTGTATGTACTTTTCTTTTTCAGTATGAAATTATTAGTGAATATAATCCTTCTTATGTGATACACATTTAAACAAATTCAGTGCTACTGATTGGAATCAAAACTTGGGTATAGATGTAGAGAAACACTTTCTTCATCCTAAGCTTGCTAATAATAAAGGAAGAGACCAGACTCAAAATCAAGACAAACTTTCTACTTCGTAATTACAGAACTATTATAAAAGAGCAAGTTCAGATTTTATTATTTGGTTACTTGTAATGGAAATGCCCAAGTCGTTGAATTCAGTTAAGCATCTTTTTGAAGGGCCAAAATGATCCAAATTAATAGGTAGAAGGAGAATGTATAAGCCCTCAAAGAGGATTGGAGCTCCGAAATGTAAAGAATAATTTCTAGAGTCAGCTTGGCCATGGAAAGGACTTGTTGGATGATAATAGCCTGCTAAAGTTCATGCGAAAGAAAAAAATAGAGCCAGAGATAAATGAAGCAAAGTTGAGTTAGCTTTGTGTTTAGGAGTAACTGTGAAGGATGAGATCCACCCAAGTTGCTCTCGGTTGAGTCATGTATTGCCACCACCATTTGTTGAGGAAAATTGCATTCTTACAGTAGATTTGAAACTCAAAAAAATGATATATCCGAAAATAAAGAAAAGAATGTAAAGGTTCTTACCTCAGAAGCTTCTGTGATAAACAACCTGTCGGCTGATCCATGATTCTTGCCTTTTGAATTCTCAAAGTTCTTCGGTGGATGATCTCCAAAGTTAAAGTAGTTTCGATCTCCAAAGTTAAAGTAGTTTCCAATTAAGTTGTTGAGCTTTCTTCTAGTGATGGAAACGAATTGAATTTGATCGAATACCTTTAAATTCGAATTCAGTTTACTCCAGCGAATTCGAATTTGAATTTGTGTCAAATGGGTAGAAGGTGTTCAAATTTGATTCAATATATTAACTAGCAATTCAGTAAATATTTATGAATATTTGCTAGCACACATGGTTGAGGCACTTGCTTCTTTAGGCACCGTTTGGATGCCATGGTGTTTTCGTTATTTCCATGGTGGTTTTGCTAAAAACAAAAACACCATGCGTTTGAACACTATAGTGTTTTTTTAGCTAAAACAAGATCAAACAAAAAACACAACACTTATTACAAACACATTTCAGGTGTTTTGAGTTTGGTGTTTTGATTTTGAGTTTTGAGGGGGTGTTAATATAATATCTAACATAAAATATTAAATATAATTATATATATTTATTATCGACATGCTTATTATATTTTATTATATTATAGTTAACCTAATATATTAGTAATAATTAGTAAATAATATAAAATATACTAATAATTAAGGTATCTTACATTAATAATATACCTTATATTAATAATATATTATATTATATATACAACAAGAAAAACACTTTGGTATCCAAACGATAATTTGAGGTCATGGGTTTGAATCCTATGTTGGCATCTTATTTGTTTTATTTTCTTTTTATGTGTTGCATAATTACTTAATAATTATTTTGCAAACACTTTAAGGATTCATCGTAGTTAATAGCTCGGCCGGTGATGCTCCCGAAGGCAGCAAGAGGAGCCTTAAGAGCCTTAAGAGTATTGGTTCATGTTTCATTACGAGTTACACAAGATGATATTGACTTCCAATTCCTCGAAAATTTCAGTGGGGTCCAATACACACTGCATGGCATTGTATTCGCTCAAGGGCAAGGGAAGGGCAACATGGAGTAGCAATTTCACCTCTGGTTCAATCCCACAATGAACTTTCGCACCTGCTCCATCCTATGTAATTGCACGTCAGATCTTGGCTTAAATTTCTGGACAACCCAAGGAAACTTCAAAAGTTCATAGAATGGACAAATCTATCAGCTAATCCACAATTCATTTGTCTGAAATCCTCAACATTTTCTGGGGAATAAAATATCCTATACTGAAGTGGTTTTTCTAAGTCATAGAACTCTATGGGTGATTAATATAATTAAGCATATTCTTCTAGCGCCCATTCACCTGTGAGCCAACACCAAGGCACCCAACACATATAGTCGTAAAATTATGAAAAAAAACTAGTGCAAACTATTGGACATCTATTATGGAAATAAACTGCAGTGGAGAATATATAAAATGCTAATGCAAAACAATAGGTTGTATTACCATAAGATTTCGCTAATTGTCAACCGATGGAGTTGACTATCATAAAGTGGCAAGTTTAGTGTTTATTATTCGGTTACTCGTAATGGAAATGCTCAAATTGATTGAATTTTAGTTGTCATATTTGTTGATCCAATTAATAGGTAGAGGGAGATGTATAAGCCCTCTAAGAGGATTGGAGCTGCGAAATGTAAAGAAGAAGAATTGCTATTTCACATGAACAATAACGTTTGCAATCCATAGCTCAACCAATGAACGGACTTTTAGGATGACAATAGCCTATCTAGTTATCATGCGGAAGTGAAATGCTCTTTCCATGGCCAACCTGCATCTGGATGCAAGTGGAGAATGCCTCAATTAGGTTTTAGGATCCTACATCAGAAATGCATAGAGATAAAGGTGAAATAGAGGCGAGATAGATGCAGTTAATTGAAGTGAGCTTATTGTCCGGGAGTCAGTCCGAAGGATGGGAGCCAGCCAAGTGTCTCTCAGTTGAGTAGTGAATTACCACCACCATTGGGTGAAGAAAAGTTGCATTATTTCCTTATATTTGAAACTAAATAAAATGAATAAATCAAGAAAGAACAAAAAGAATGTAAAGGTTCTTACCTCAGAAACTTCTGCGGTCGCAAAACTGTCAGCATATTGCCTTTCAAATTTTCAAACTTCTTCAGTGGATGAAATCTCCTAAACTGAAGTAGTTTTCATTTAAGTTGTCGACCTTTCGTGTAGTGAATATAATTATGCATTCTTTTGCCTATCAATCTATCTGTGAGCCAACACTTAAGGCAACCAAAGTTCATGTTCATAACAAATCTCAAAACTGAGCTAGTGGAAACGATTAGACCTCTAGTATGTAATGCTTTGAGCAGAAATAAAATTACTTCACAAACAGCCATTTTTTGGCCCATAAATAAGACCTCGAAATTCTGAAGCCAAGAGAATTTAGCAACTCATAAAAGAAAAGTGGGTTATTTCTTGGAAAAACGGTGAACAAAAACCATTTATTTTGGAAAGCATAAAAAATTATAATGCAAGAAATGATTATGAGTTTCACAACATCAATGATGGCTATATGCCTGTAACATCGATGATGACTATATGCCTATACCATACACAAATACATAACGAATAATTACGTGAATCTTTTAAGTAAATTATAAGACTAGAAGTTCATGAATGCTCACATGAATGTACGTGACCATTCATCCGAGCCACATCCATCCTACCTGAGAGTTGGTGACAACCATCTTACCTATTTTGACAATAAGGAAATCAATGCATTTATATGCCAAATCCAATGACCAAGTTCTGGAGGATGTATCTATGGTTTTCAAATATCTATATAAAGGAGGTGAAAATACATGGAGCTGAGCAACTAAAGTCAGGGTTGTAGTTAGCATGGGTCTCTCTGCTCTTGAAGCTGAGGCAGCATGTGAAGGATTTGGCTGCAACATCCTGTATATAAGGCTTAGGATCCGATCCCAGAATCCCGTTAAAAAACTTGGTAAGTTAAGCTCTTCTCTAATTTCCCATAAACTACAAATTATATTGCCTTGACATATGATAAATCTTGAAAACAAAATTAAACATTTTCCCTGCTACTTTTGCTTTAAAAGAACAACCACTATTATGATGAACTGGTGAAGCCGAGAAGTCTCATTGTCATCTTATTTCCCTTCTTTGATAAAAATTATCATTCACTCAGAAAAATTCTGTAGTTAATCATTGCACATTTTTGTTGATTGAGATAATGAATTTTCTTTATCCATGAAATCAACATAATTGAATAGCTAATTTAAGCATCTGTTGATAAAATCTTTCATTTTGTTGATAGAATACCTTAGTATTGATTTCTTTACTCATTTTTCTTCAATATCATTCTATTTTATTCTTCATAAGTAGAACCAGTGACATTCTTTTAACGTTTATACATGATTCAGAGATTATCTTTTTGCTGTTTATTTGAAGTCTTGCACATAAAATTTACAAAATTTAACTTTGAAGTTTGAATATACTATAATTTTGCTTGATCTTAGTGGCGGAGTCTGCGCTCTGGATGGTTCATCCAGCCAGATACACAACAGTCAGAGAGGATGAGAAGGGATCTAAAAAGATCCTCATCCAAATGTGTAAACAAGCATTGGCGGGCGATACTTAAGGAGGTTTGCAAATCACAGAACTGTCAACAGGGGTGAATTCTAGCACCACAAAAAGAGTTCCAAGTAAATTATGTCAGATTCAATCTGTAATTTTTCCTTTTTCAGTATGAAATTATTAATGACTGTGATCAGAATTTTGTATGTGCTACATGTGTATGATGTGTATGAAATCATTTTCTAATGTACTACACATGTAAAAAAATTCAGTGGGATCAAATTTTAGTTTAAATATAGATAACTCCTTCTGTGCTAAGTTTATTTCTGTTAAATGGTTATCAAATAGATAAATAAAAAAGAACAACAATTGTTAAATCACATTGGAACAAAACGAAAAGATATCATTAACAAAATGATTACCATCTTAAATTGAACTGAATTGGCAGTTCTCTATGTGGTGTTAATCAACTGCGGAAGTCCAACTCCAGAATTTTTATTAGTTAATGCAATTTTGAGTGCTAAGGTTTGTAGTTGGCGTTTCAAATTAAAATAAATATACCCCATAAATAAATGATAGAAGAAATTTATGATAACTAATCATACCTCCAAATTGGCACTGCCAATTGGCAAATCCCCTATTGGCTAAAGATAAATGCAAACAATTTCATAATGTATGAACAGAAACATGAGAAAAATTGCGTACAAAAGGGAAAATTTCAGTAAAATTGTAAACCCTAAACCCGAGCGCTTGCATGAAATTACTGACAAATCTGAGGCTCTTCGACGCCGAAGGAGAGACCGCATAAATGACTCGGTGGCCATGGAGATTATGCCGCAAGATCATCTGAGCTACGTGAGCAGGAAAATCAATTAGTAAATATTGTTTGGGTGAATTTACTCATCCCCTCTCCAGCCATTGCCTAATTTGAGTAATTTCCCAACTCGCACATTTTTACTATTATATAAAAGGCTTTTTCGTTAAACTATTATATATATTTCACGGCAAAGTTAGCAATTAGTGGAAGCAAAATAATAGTAAATGGTATTTTGAAATTAGTCCTTCATTGTTGAAATTGCTATTTAATCTCTCAAATCTTATTAATTATTTTAGACTAGTCCCTCTGTTACTTACTTCAATCTATATTGATAACTTAGATTGAACCACACATGGTGAACGATATTTCAATTCTTATTGGAGTTAGAGCTTCCATCTAAATTGTTGATGCTAAATTGTTAATGTCGATTATCTAACAGGGAGTTTGATTGTGGATTATGAGAGGTGTTAGGGTCCTCAAGCTTCTTCAGACGACTGGTTCTTGAGCCGAGAGTAGTATCCTGCATATGAAAGAACACTTAAGAGGTTAGAGTTGGGCTCTCCGATGGTTTCTTCGACGATCAAGTTAGTATAGAGCTTGAGTGGAGAAGAAGAGTTTAAGTGTGCAAGTTTTGCTAGGCAGAATTTGCTTACTCTAAGCAGCGGACATCACATTTCTTTTATAGCAGATCCGAAGGGGCAGATAGGTAATTTCAGCTGAGTCCAAGCAGGCGGCTCAGTCGGCATCTACTTTACAAGTGTCAGTTGCAGAGGAGAGTGAGTCACCCCGGCGTTTAATGTGACGGTGACGGAGAGTGCATAGAGCTGGCGAGGTCCGATGAGTCATAAAGACTCTCGAGACTGGAGAAATGATGACCCTGATCACGCATTTAATGTGATGGCAATTGACTATCGGCGGGGGCCCGAGGATGCACCGCCTTTCAACTCGTCTCCCTGGAGGTTGACAAGTACCGCCTTTTTATTCGATCTCGCAAGTTGTCGACTCGGAAGGGTCGAGTGCTGAAGGGGAGTGGGGACTTGAATGGTAGGCCAAGTGAGGACGCCTCTCGCCCTGATCTCTACGAGTGGGTCGATAGGTACCGCTTTTTTAGTCGGCCTCGAAAGTTGTTGACCCGCAAGGGTCAAGTGCCAAAGCCGTTCGAGTCGTCACTCTCCGAATATGGCTGATTAGGCATTAAGGTGGGACACATGTTAGTTTCTCATTAGGGATTAATACTTAGCCATTTGTATAATATAACATACATAGTCATACTTACTACAAGAAGTCATTATATAATTATATATATTTATTATCGACATGCTTATTATATTTTATTATATTATAGTTAATCTAATATATTAGTAATACTTAGTAAACAATATAAAATATACTAATAATTAAACTATCTTACATTTATAATATATCTTATATTAATAATATATTACATTATATACACAACAAGAAAAACACTTTGTTATCCAAACGATAATTTGAGGTCATGGGTTTGAATCCTATGTTGGTATCTTAATTGTTTTATTTTCTTTTCTACATGTTGCATAATTACTTAATGATTATTTTGCATACCCTTTAAGGATTCAAATTAATAGCTTGGCCGGCGATGTTCCCGAAGGCAGCAAGAGGAGCCTTAAGAGCCTTAAGAGTATTGGTTCATGTTTCATTACGAGTTACACAAGATGATATTGACTTCGAATTCCTCGAAAATTTCCGTGCGGTCCAATACACACTGCATGCCATTGTATTCGCTCAAGGCCAAGGGAAGGGCAACAGGGAGTAGCAATTTCACTTCTGGTTCAATCCCACGAAGAACTTTCGCACCTGCTCCATCCTACGTAATCACACTTCAGAACTTGGCTTAAATTTCTGGACAACCCAAGGAAACTTCAAAAGTTCCTAGAATTGACAAATCTATCAGCTAATCCACAATTCATTTGTCTCAAATCCTCAACATTTTCTGGGAAATAAAATATCCTATACTGAAGTGGTTTTTCTAAATCATTGAACTTTATGGGTGATTAACATAATTAAGCATATTCTTGTGTCGCTCATTCAACTGTGAGCCAACACTAAGGCGCCCAACATTTGTAGTCGTAAAATTATGAAAAAAAAATCTAGTGCAAACTATTGGACATCTATTATGGAAATAAACTACAGTGGAGAATATATAAAATGCTAGTGCAAAACAATAGTTGGCATTACCATAAGATTTTCGAAATGGCATTGATGGCTAGAAAGGTCCCTATGTGAACCTTTATGAAAACTATTAAAGTCCATGAATGTTCAGAATATGATCCTTGTTCACGAACATTAATTTGTAGGAACCAAATCCTAGCCTACCTGCTTTTGATTTGATGCCAATATTCTTGCCTGATTTGTAATAATGATATCAATTCATTTATTGCCAAATCTAATGACCAATTATGCGCGATGTATCTATGGGCAATCGGGGTGAGTCAGGTTTGTAGTTAATCATGAATCTCTCTGGTCTTGAATCTGAGGCAGCACGTGAATGGTTAATCTCTGCCAAAATCGGCCATCTGAGGCTTAGGATCCGATCCCAGTGTTTGACTGAGCAAATTGGTGAGTCAATATTTCCAATTTCTCCTTTATCAGATGGTCATAACATTTTTTTCCCTCCTTTTTTCGGTAAACAATAGAAAACCAATTTCTCAGTCATGTAAAATAGTATATTCAAGAAAGCTACATGCTTTAGGTATGGTCTAGGATTCGGCTAGGTTACTTGAGGTGAAACCAAGAAGCCTTATTCTAATCTTCCGTCTCTGTCGTGAGAGCAAACTTTCATTCACTCCACAAATTTATGTAGTTAATGCATTTTTTGTTTTTCCTAAAATTGACAGAATGTTCCCTGTTCACAAAATCAACATATGTCATAGTTATTTAAGATCTGCAGAAAAAATCTTCCTTTTTTCTTTTCTGACAGAGTACCTTAGGATTTGATACCTTTATTGTTTACTTTTTCTGGGATGAACTTTTATTGTTTACTTTATGATCATTCTACCACATTCTCCGATAACAGAATCAGTAACAGTCTTCTGACGTTTATATATGATTTAGAGATTATAGTTCTTCTTGTTTATTCGAAGTCTTGAAGATTCTTTTGAGTAAGAAGATTATACTTTTAAATCATACTAAGCATGCAAAGTTTTAATTTATCTTAGTGGGGAAGAATGCGCACCAAAATATTCATACACTGCAATTCTCAATGCTCAGTGAGGATGAGAATGGATCTCAACATTCTCAGACTTCATCCACAAGTATAAGGAATCAGTATAGTGGCTGGTCTTGAAGTTTAGCGGGTGAAATTGAAGTTTGCAAATCTCAAGACTGTCAACAGGGATAGGGATGTGTACTAGCACTCCAAAAAAGAGTCCCGAGAAAAACACATCAGCGTATATCAACAACCTGTACTTTGAATTCTATACGTAGTTTTCTTTTTCAGTGTGAAATTATTACTGGCTGTTATCCTTCTCATGTGATACAAATTTAAACAAGTACAGTGGCATCGATTAGAATCAAAATTTGAGTTTAGATGTACATATACATTACACGCCCGAGTTTGTTTTCTGTTAATTTGTTATCCAATAAAGAAAAACGACAAAAAGGGCCAGACTCAAATTCAAGGCAATTTTTGATAATTGTTAGTTGATGAAGCTTACTATCATAAAGTGGCAAGTTCGGTGTTTGTTATTGGTTTGGTTACTCTTAACGGAAATGCTTAGGTCGATTGAATGTTAGTTATTATATGTGATGATCCAATTAATAGGAAGAAGCAGATGTATAAGCCCTCCAAGAGGCTGCGAAATGTAAAGGAGAAGAATTGCTATTTCACATGATCAGTAACGTTTGCAATCCATAGCTCAGCCAATGAACGGACTTTAAGGATGACAAAAGCCTTTCTAGCTGTCATGCGGAAGTCAAATGCTCTTTCCATGGCCAACTTGCAATGCAAGTGGAGAATGCCTCACTTAGGTTTGAGGATCCTTCATCAGAAATACAGAGCCAGCAATAGAGAGATAGATGCAGTTAAGTCAAGTGAGCTTCTGTCCGGGAGTAACTCCTGTTATTTAACTTTGAATATTCAAAACCCACCTACCCAACACTATTCCACCAAACATTTCACTGTGCCACCAACCCTTTTTCAGTTTTTTATTATTTTCTTATGGTTATATAAGGG
>JBAKGM010019260.1:0-10906 GCA_037177215.1 Asparagus racemosus | reverse complement strand
GGGTTCTAAGAGATGGTTAAAAAAAGTTCTCCCCCTCCCCCCCCCCCCCCCCCCCAATCTCCTCCCTTCCTCCTTCCCACCATCTCCTCCATTCTTGTCCCTGATCCTCAACCTTCCATCCTCTCGCCCACTCTCTTTCTCCCTTCTTTCCCATATCCTCCCTATTATTTCCACCTTAATTTCCTTCTTTTTCCAAACCCACCTCTTCTTAACTTCTTTCGCTTCTCTCTCTTCTTTGCCCTTTTTCTCCTTCTTTCTCCCCTCTCTTCTTTGTCATCTTTCTCCTTCTTTCTCTCTCTACCCTCTCCTGCATTCCTCCTAATGCTTCAAGTAGAATATTTGATGTTAGGTCTGAGAAAGAAAGAGGAGTAGAAGACTGAGTTTTTTTAAAATTGGAGGGTGAAGATAGAGTGGGTGAGCAAGGAAGGAGAGGGAGAGAGAGTGGGAGAGACGAGGAGGAGAAGGAGATTGTGTGTTTGATAAAATTCACGATGTTGGGTCTAAGAGAGGAAGAGGAAGAGCTTGGATTTTTGTTAATAATGATTAAAGGGTGAAGAGCGAGTGGGCGGAGCAAGGAGGGAGAGGGAGTGAGAGAGAGGAGGGAAAGGTTGGGGATGTGGAGAGGGAGAGAATGAAGGAGATGGTAGAAAGGAGAAGGTAAGAATGAATAAGGGAAAGAATGGAGAAGGAATGGGAGAGAGGAAGGAAAGTTGGGGATTGGAGGAGAAGAGAATGGAGGACATGGTGGGAAGGAGGAAGGAAAAGATGGTGGGAAGAGAGAGTTTTTTTAGAAATTTTAGAAAATATTTTGGGGGGTAAATCCAAAAACTATAGAAGAGTGAGAGGTCTATATGCAAAAATCACTCAATTTTTAGCTTAAAAATTATTTCCAGCACTGGAAATACCTATTTGTTATCGTATTTGTCACTTTTTAGGCTAAACTGTCACTGATGTCACTTTTTAGGCTAAACTGGTAAAAGGTGTCACTTTTTAGACTAATCCGGTAATTTACCCGCTGAACAATCTAGCAACTTATGAGAATTAGGGCATGGAACTACTACCAACTTCAATAATTTGAAAGCCTAAGTTCGGAATAACTTAAAAACTGACTAATGAATATAACTTCAATAATACATTATAAGGGACTAATTTTAAACAAAATGACCAATTCTCTCTTAAGGTATTGTGAACTCCAAATTTTCCGTTGAAGTATCTATTTACTTACTACTTCTCATAGTAGTATATGTATGAGTCTAATATAACCATTTTGTGAGCCCTACTGTCAAATATTTAACAGATTGATGACACAAATGTTTTTTTAAAGAAAATAAATAGGGGAGGAAACATCCCCGTTCATTATATTTATGTACATTCAAAAATAATAATTACAACCAAAATACGAGGAAGTATCTATAGTGATTAACTAAAGAACTAGTGATTTCTTAATTGCAGAGATGGAGAGTTTTCTCTCCATATAACTCCATGTGGATGAAGAGCGGACTTTGTCGTCATTCGCTACAAACGCAAATATGTAGAGGGACCAAAGTCAGCCCTCCACTTACAATAAAGAAGTTCTAAAGATAATCATAAAAATAGATTTATACAAGAGAGGAAGCATAGTCTGTCTGCACAACTATTATTTACAAGAGGAGGAAACTAGATAACTCTCTCCTTGCAAATACTTATGCCGAATGATACCCCTCGATCATTTCTTCATCCAACCCTACCTCTCTTTCATCTACGAGCATTGGAAGATGATTGTCTGTAAGTGCTTCTTTCATCTTTCTTGTAGGTTTATCATTACTACAACCTAACCATTTAGGAATAAGATTGATAATAGAGTTAATAATATCAACGATGGATGTCTCTACACTATTGTAAATCTTATTGTTTCTTGCTCTCCATATGCACCAACATGGCTCTCCATATGCACCAACATGTGACAGGAAAAAGAGCTTTCCATAAATTCTCTTTCATATTTGACATTGATATGATGTATGTGGTCATAAAGAGAGTCAAGCCAAGTAGTGGAATGGAGATAATACATAAATAATCCCAGATTTTTTTGTTGAAAGGACATAAAACAATTAAGTGGTTTGTTGTTTCTTGCACTTCACCATAGAAAATACAAGAGGAATCACCTTTCCATCCTTTTAAGAGGAGATTGTCTTTAGTATGCAACTTGTCTTTAGATAGAACCCATGAAAAAAACGAACTTTCCTTGGTGCCATATTATCCAAATCTATCTATTTAGATATGAAGAAATGCATCTCGTGTTAAGAAAACAAGAGAAATATTTAATTGTGAAGCTACCTAATTAAGTGAGCGACCAAATAGGTTCAACTCTGATAGTTGAAGGATATAAGCTTGATAAGATCTTTAGAAGTTCCTCTCTTCCATACCATAGCTGCTCTCCTTAAAATAGGGGAAAAGGCTACAAAACTATTCATTCCTGCCCATTTGTCCTCCCAAAAGCAAATAGATGTACCATCTCCAAGTCTCCAACAAACGCAATTAAAAAATGGTTCACGTGTACCCAAAATATTATTCCAAATAGAGAGTTAGACTGACTCGGCATTCCATGCTGAAAAGAACATCCATTTCTATTATAAATAGAGTTGAGAGCAAAGCCAGAAAGAGATTCATTTTTAACTGCTTTCCATAGCCATTTGGAGATCAGAGAGTTGTTGAAGAGAGCAAGATCTTTCACATCAAGTCCTCCCTCTTCCTTGCTTAAACAAACCACTTTCCATATTACCATATTTTTAAAACCCTTAGAAAAAGTGTTATCTTCCCATAAGAAATTTCTTCTATTTTTATCAATCTCCTTTATTAACCAGCAAAGCAACTTATAAAAGGACATGTAATATAAAGGGATTGAAGAGAGAGCATTCAAAAGAACATGTCCCCCCTATTGACAAAAACTTGCTTCTCCATGCGGATAGTTTCTTGTGCAACTCATCCAGAATAGGATTCCAATCATTTTTATTGAGCTTGCCATTTTTTAGAGGTAAACCAAGATATTTGAGTGGCATATATTCTTGACAACAACTGAGGCATGCTGCTAATTCATTTCCCCTGTTTTGTAACTTCTCGAAGTAAATGAGAGTTATTTGTCCATAGTTTATGCTAAGCCTTGTTACATCCTCAAAGATATATACAATAGCTTTGAGGACAGCCATGTTCTGTAAGGAAGCTTTTGAAGAAATGAGGGTATCGCCTACAAAGTGTGAAGCTTTTGAAGAAATGAGGGTATCACCTACAAAGTGTAAGCACCTTATTTGACTCAAACTCCCTTTAAGTTAAGACTTGACAAATTTCTAATAGAAACATATCTAAATCATTTGAACGTTGAATTGCCTAGATAATTGGTTTGTGAATAATTGGTAATTAACAACTAGTCCTCGTGGGATCGACTCGTATTTGTCGGTGCTAGCTACAACTACACCGTACACTTGCAGTAAAATAATCACATCATCGAGCAAAGAATCAAGCCGAATTTTGTGGGGTTGCGATCGATGAATATTATGAGATCGGAAATCGAGTTGTGGGAATCAAGTCATCCTTAGCGGGACATACAAACAACAATTAGTTAATTAAAATCAATCCAGCCCGCTGGGAGCCTACAATCATTGATTAAGTGAAATCGACTCGGCCTCTGTGAGGCGTACAGTGAATTTGGTTAAGCAAGACCTTCTAGGCCCTCGCGGGGCTTACAGTTGACATTGTTTTGAGTGAGCTCGGCTTTGGTAGTCTCGATTCCCTAAGTCGGTCCAGAAGTGAGCCCTGATCGCTAGGGCCGGTAGAGCTTGAACTGGGTCTGGAACTAGCGGATTTTATCCTCGGATGTGGTCGGCGACTTTGGGGCAGTCGACTTACAGGCCGGATGTCCCAGACTCTCAACATACCTAGCTTTGGGGCTGTCAACTTATAGGCCAGATGTCCCGAACTCGCGACATACCCAAGAATTCTTGTGTTGGCTTGTGCGAGAGCGGCGATTCTATAGAGGATGACCTCGTGGGTTAGGTGCCTAGGGCTTACGTTAGGCCTAGGTCTTTCAGCATTGCTGATCTCTATTTTGAGGTAAAGAGCAAGCTTGAGTCGGCTCACGTGGGAGCGGCGACTCCGTAGAGGACGACCTCGTGGGTCGGGTACCTAGGGCTTACGTTGTGCCTAGGTCTTTTTCAGCATTGCTGATCTCTGTTTTGAGGCAAATAGTAAGCCTGAGTCGGCTCACGTGGGAGCGGTGACTCCGTAGAGGACGACCTCATGGGTCAGGTGCCTAGGGATGTCAACTTATAGGCCAGACGTCCCAGACTTGCGACATTCCTAGCCCTGGGGTTGTCGACTTATAGGCCAGATGTCCCGGGCTCGTGACATACCCGAGCACTCTTGTGTTGGCTCGCACGGGAGCGGCGATTTTGTTGAGGGCGACCTCGTGGGTCGGGTGCCTAGGGCTTACATTATGCTTAGGTCTTTTTCAGCATTGCCGGTCTCCGTTTTGTGGCAAAGAGCAAGCCTGAGTCGGCTTACGTGGGAGCAGTGACTCCGTAGAAGATGACCTCGTGGTTCGGGTGCCTAGGGATGTCCACTTATAGGCCGGACGTCCCTGACTCGCGACATTCCTAGCCCTGGAGTTGTCGACTTATTGGCCGGATGTCCCGGGTTCGCGACATACCCGAGCACTCTTGTGTTGGCTCGCGCGGGAGTGGTGATTTTGTTGAAGGCGACCTCGTGGGTCGGGTGCCTAGGGCTTACGTTGTGCCTAAGCCTTTTTCGGCATTGCCGATCTCTATTTTGAGGCAAAGAGTAAGCCTGAGTCGACTCACGTGGGAGCGGCGACTCCGTAGAGGATGACCTCATGGGTCGGGTGCCTAGGGCTTATGTTGTGCCTAGGTCTTTTTCAGCATTGCCGATCTCTGGTCGTTGTGGCGACTTCGTCCGGAGTTGGCAAGCAAGCGTAGGGGGCCTAACTTAACGAGGTCGGATAGCTCGACCTTCACTTAGCGAGCGGGTTTCGTTCCCTTCCTCGAGTGAGCAAGATCCCTTGTTGCGACTAAGTGAGAAAAGTTCCTTGACTCGGCTAAACGAGGGGGTTTTCTTGACTTGGCTAAACGAGAAGGTTCCTTGACTCGGTTTGACGAGAAGAGTTCCTTGACTCGGTTTAGTGAGAAGAGTTCCCCAGCTCAGAATAGCGAGAAGGGGTTCTTGACTCTACTCAGCGAATAAGGTTTGCTTGGCTCAACTTCGATTAGGGAATTACCTCAATTCAGCTAGAGTGGTCAGGCTACTTCGACTTGTTTATTAAGTTAGGGGCCGTGTGACGCTGCTGCCTGCCATTAGATTTTGCCGAGTGGTTCATTTTCCCTTGCACAATTTATAATAAGCGGCAATAATCAGAAGCAGAATATTGAGTTGTATTGAAACATAGAGCAAAAATGTACAATGCAAACTTATTGACAAAACTTCCTGAGGTGCTCAATGTTCCATGGGTGTTGCAAGATCCTCCCATCTGGGCTTCTGAGCTGGTACGTCCTGGGGCACAGCTCTTCTAGGACAGTGTAGGGTCCTTCCCAATTGGGGGCCAGCTTGTCACGCCTAGCGTCCTTGTTGAACGCTGCCTTCCTTAGTACCAAGTCGCTGACCCGGAACCTCCTTGTTTAGACTTTGCTGTTGTAGTACCGGGCGATCTGCTGCTGGTTAACAACTTGCTTACACAGGGCAGTCGCTCGAACTTCATCTACTAGGTCCAGTTGCACCCGAAGTCCATCGGAATTCACCTCCTCGTCAAATTGTTGGAGTCAGATGGTGGGCATGCTGACCTCCACGGGGGTCACCGCTTCTGTCCCATAGGCTAACATGAAGGGAGTTTCCCCCATCGAGTTCTTGTGGGTCGTCCTGTACGACCATATGATGCTTGGCAACTCTTTAACCCAATTGCCGACCGCCTTGTCGATCTTCTTCTTCAAAGCTTGGATGATGCATTTGTTGGCGGCTTCTGCTAGTCCATTGCATTGGGGGTGCGCTACCAAAGCAAACTTGAGCTTGATCCTCCACTCTTCACAAAAGTTTTGGAAACCTCCACTGCTGAACTGAGTGTCGTTGTCGGTAATGAAAGAGCGAGGAACACCAAACCGGCACACAACAGACTTCCACGCAAAGCCAGTAATGTTGACCTCTTCAATTTTCGCTAAGGGCTCAGCTTCGATCCACTTAGTGAAGTAGTCTATAGCAACTATGAGGAATTTGTGCTGACCCGAAGTGAGAGGGAGTGGCCCCAGTATATCCAGGCCCCACTGGGCAAATGGAATGAGGCTGAAGACAGGTGTCAACTCTGTGGCAGCGGCCCTGGGGATTTCGGCAAAGAGCTGGCACTTTCGGCATAGGGAGACGAGCTTCTTTGAATTGGCAATGATGTTCAGCCAGTAATATCCTTGACGAATGGCCTTTTGGGTGAGGGTTCTGTAGACAGTCAAAAATTATAAGCCTGAAGACAAGGCTCGCACGCCTCCCAATTGTAAGGGTCTTAAGATTTAACCGAGGTTCGCCTGCAGCAGCGAAGCTCGAAATACAACCGAGGTTCGCTTACAGCAGCGAAGCTTGAGATCCAATCGAGGTTCGCCCACAGCAGCGAAGCTCGAGATGCAACCGAGGTTTGCCTACAGCAGCGAAGCTCGAGATGCAACCTAGGTTCGGCTACAGCAGCGAAGCTCAAGATTCAACCGAGGTTCGCCTATAGCAGCGAAGCTCGAGATTCAACTGAGGTTCGCCTACAGTAGCGAAGCTCGGAAATTAACCAAAGTTCATATACAGCAGCGAAGCTCGGAATTTAACCGAGGTTCGCTTTCCCTAGTGAAGTTCGAATGTTAATCAAAGTTACCCACGGCAGCGAAACTCCGCATTCACCCGAACTTCGCTTAGATAGCAAAGAGCCATGTACGACCGAAAGTCGCTTGACAGCGAAGCTCGACAGTGAACCGAGGTTCGCCCACACGACATAGCTCAAGCGCCAACCCACGTTCATAATAACCCACGACCGCCCAAGTCTCGCCCACGTCTCCGCGAAAGACGCGGGTCAGTTACACCCACGTTCACCCAAGCTCCCGCATCTCCAGCACATCAGTTACGTGCTTAAGCCCTTATAAATAGCCGCAAGCAGCTATGAAGGCAAGGACAGACACACGCAGACACAGAGAGAGACAGCAAAGACGCATAAACTCAGCAAGCTCTAGATCATCAGCAAACTCATTTTGATCGTCAACGGGAAGCAATTTCGACGTGAGCATCGAGAGAAGCATCCTTTCGCTACCTAGAACCCACAAAACAAAAGAGAAGTTGAATTAATCTTCTCTTCCTCTGTAACCGAGAGATCTTAATTGTAATTTATTTAAGTTCAATCAAAACTAAACTTTTTCGACCCTACAGTAGCTTTGGGCGAAAGTTGAGGACCTCGTCCGAAACAAAGACCTCCCCTTTGCGCAAGGTCATACCCCTACTTCTTCATGAAGTCCAGTATTTCTAGGCTATATCTAAATGTGTGAAGTACAGGCCCATTGTTATCGACGTCCTCCCTCCTCCCCTAAAAAGTGGTTTAGTGTCGGAATCGCATCTCCTTTTTTGTAGACCAAGTCTTTTTCATTACTTGTTCTACCTGGGATTACGAGCGTTGTCCCATAAAATCTCAGAACTGCTTCTGTGTTATACACGATGACCGAGTCGGTAAGTGCAGCTCGGGGTCGTCATACAATTTTGTGATCACATCGGCAAAAGACAACGAGTACTCTAAATTATCTTTTGTTGATTCATCGGCAAGTTGCCAATTACAATCTTCGTCTAACGATTCTTATCGTCAAGACTGATTACAACAGGTACAATGTCATTTAAAACAAAACTATCATCGTAATCAGGCTCGGCTTCGGTATCAGCTTCCCCACCGCTATCCGTGCCTTGGGCCGATGATTCAGTATCAGACTTATCACCGTAGAGGAGGGAATCAGTGAAGTAATTCTCCATCCCCTTAAACGGTTGTCTGTCCGTGACCACCGTCTTGGCTTCATTATTCACGTCTACATATTTTAGACACTGATGAAGAGTGGAGGAAACTATAACATTATTGTGAATCTAAGGGCGACCCAACAATAAGTTATAGGAAGTCTCTGCATCAATGACATAGCATGTGACTTCATACTTCAAGTCTCCTATCTGGCACCTCACTCGGATTTTACCAAGCAGTCGAGACCTATTGATGTTAAATCCGTAGAACACTGTGCCGGTTGATGCTAGCTTACTGGCAGGAATCCTGAGGCTATACATGAGGCGCAAGGGCATGATACTCATAGTGGACTCAATGAAATAAAGTGACATGTCATGCTGCGAGTTCTTCGTCTGCATGTCCTCCTCGGTAAAGGCGATGCAGGGAATTTGCTTGGCAGCAAGGTTACACTACTAGACAGAAGACCCTGGATCTTCAGGAGCTGGCTTTATCCGAGTGAGGAAGACTTCAGAGTGAGCTAGTGCTTCCTGAAGGGCTTCACGGGTCTCTTTAGATAGACGCAACAGCTCATAGAGAGTGATCCTTGCCGGGATGTTAGCCAATTGAGCCATCACATCAAAGTGATACGGGGAGTTCGAACTTCCCGGTTTGTCTCTTCCAATCGGGCGACTGAATCGAGACTGCTTCAGGAGTTGAACCTCCTGAGGTTGCTTCTCCTTTGGTTTCGCCACGTCCTCCTTGGCAGCCGCCTATTGTTGTATCTTGTCAGCTCGCATAAGGGGAGTTATCGGCACTCCCAGCTCTGTCAATGTCTTCATGTTCTGGTCAAGAACTTCGGGATACTTGTATCTGTACTCGTGCCCGCTCCTGGTGGTGAGGACTGTAGGGTCGAAAAAGTTTTGTTTGATTGAATTTGAATGAATTACAATCAAGCTCTCCCGATTACAGAGGAAGAGAAGATTAATTTGACTTCTCTTTTGTTATGTGGGTTCTTGGTAGCGGAAGGATGCTTTTCTCGATGCTCACGTCGAGTTTGCTTCCCGTTGACGATCAAAACAAGATTGCTGGTGATCTTGAGATTGTTAGGCTCGTCTGTGGCTCTCTGCGTGCGCTTGCGTGTGCCTCGGTGTGTGTTCTTTCATAGCTGCTTACGGCTATTTATAGGGACTTAAGCACGTAACTGACGCGTTGGGGATGTGAAACGTGGGCGCATTTGGGCAGTCGTGGGCGTAACTGACGCCTCTCCCTTAGCCCACGTGGCTGACTGGGTCATAAGCTTCGTAGTCGAAACTCGTTAATTGTCGAGCTTCGTTGTATAGGTAACCCCCAATTAGCAATCGAGCTTCCCCAAGCAAGCAAACTTCTATTGCTTGTCGAGCTTCACTGGGTGGCCGAACCTCAGGTGGATGCCGAGTTTCGCTGCGTGGGTGAACCTCGGTTGAATGTTGAATTTCACTGCGTGGGTGAACCTCGGTTGGGGGTCGAATTTCACTTCTTGAGCGCACCTCGCCTGTATATTACGTTTCACTGTGTGGGTGAACCTCGGTTAGGCATCGAACTTCGCTTCTTGAGCGAACCTCGCTTGAATATTGAGTTCGATTGGATGTCGAGTCTCGTTGCTGGGCCGAACCTCGGTTGAATATCAAGCTTGAGCGAACCTCGGTTGAATATCAAGCTTCGCTTCTTGAGCGAACCACGTGTTTCAAGTTTGAATAACCAAGGGGCATGTGACCCTCGTCTTCTGGATTTTTTGTTTTTTTTATTTTTGACTGTCTACAAGACCCCCTTCAAAGTTTCAGACTTGAATCAGGTTGTGAGGGGTCTGAAACACTTTGAATTTTAGTAAACGAGGCTTGCGTGTCAACCTCGTTCCAACTTATATCACAAGGCTAGAGCTGTGACCCTCGTATTCGTCGGGTTCTGCCGTTTCGTATTCACCTTCATTAAAGTCCATGTCCATTTGGCGGCTTGATGTCTTTCGAATGTCGTTTCACATCCGTGAATCCTGTCCGCAGATCTCGCCTTGGAGATTGTGTGAACAGTTTCAGTTGCGTATTTCGAGCGTTGATTCGTTCCTTAAAATTCCCTATATAACGCTGAAGGGTCCAGAAGAACGCTTCCTGTTCATCTTCCTCAAGCTATTGCAATTTTCTTTCGTGTTTGAAAATTTTGCCTCTTCTTCTTCCATGGCCCCCAAAACTATTGCTGGCAAGGGCAAAAAGACTGTTGGATCCTCCGAAACTTCCGCTATTCCGCCCACCTTTTCAGGTAAAAGAATAAACATTGCAGATCTGACTTTCAACCGCCTTAGGGCTAGTTTTCTAGGGTGATTCTCATCCTCGAGATGGGTTTCATCTGAAAGGTGATATCTTTCCAACTGCATGGGTAGTTCCAATCGAGGCTCGCCTCCTTTGACTGGTAAAACGAGGTTCTTGTTTACCAAGTTCCTCTATGCTATTGGGCAAATGAACTCCTGTCTTCATTTGAAGCCCATTTGAGGTTCGTATATTTGGCGAAGTTCGAACATCGTACTTCGTCTATTAGCGAAGCTCGGGGGCTCACCTATTTGGCGACCCTCGATGCTCGTTCATTTGGTGAGGTTCAAACTTCGTACTCTGTCTACTAGCGAAGCTCGGGGTTCACCTATGTGGTGACCCTCGATGCTCGCTCATTTGGTGAGGTTCAAACTTCGTACTTCGTGGTGCGCTGCTTCTTTTAAACAGTGCTCTCCTTTTGGTGAGGCTCGTTTGGCGAGGCTCGAGTTTCATCTAGTGAAGCTCGCTTGTTTGCCTTGTTGGGTCTAGTGGAGTAATAATTCCATCCTAAGACTAATTTATTTGACTTTCTTTGTCTTATGTGCAGTCATGCATCCATCCGTCGCTGTTCCTAATCAGGGTGCCTTTGGTGCAAGCA